>CM076581.1:803701767-803894562 GCA_034641835.2 Pinus albicaulis | reverse complement strand
TGTGAAACAACAAACTCTGGGTGGTAATGGCGAGGAAAATTTAATAATGGGAACAAAAATCTCTGCCAGGGCTGGAATGACAAATGGTGAGAGTGCCATCAAGGGAGATGGTGTTCATGAAACTGACCAAAATGGGCATAAAAGTGAGGGTGTAAAATTGCATCCCACTACACCTGCTACTGATGGGATTCCCGGTACAACCATGCAGGTTGTTCGCATTGAAAAGTTAGATGACTCAAATACTGTGCTTGTAGTAGTGATATTATAGCTTTGAGAGGCCAACCGTAGATGGGGATTTTGAATGTTCAAATTATAAGGGACAATGGCTGCTTCGTGTTGAGGGGGGGTTGCAAACATTGTCTGATTTACTCTTGATACTTAGAGAAATAAAAGTGTGCTCTACATGAAAAACTTGTTTTTTTAAAGCTACCTCGGTGGCTTCCAAAACATATATAGTTGATCCCTAGCCAAGGACACGAACTTTACCATGTTGCAAATCAAGTGCTTGTGTTCCATAACAATCCAACCGAATTCTTGGAGCAGTAATGACTCTAGGTCCCTTTGCCAAAGAGCTCCCAATCATCATTCTTTTAACATGAAAACAAATGATTTCCCTTAAAGAGATTTGGGTGCCCCATACTCAAGTTATGATCCCATACTAATGAATACAACAAGGGAATATCTTAAAAAATAGGTTCCCCTCCAGGCTTACTATTGCCAAGAAAAATGCCCAGAATGGACCTTTTCCTACTGCATCGAGTCTCTTTACCAACTTCCATTCACTTCTTAGGGAAGAGCTACTCAAACATATTTAACAATCACAAATAATGGTTTCCCCCGGAATATGTACAAGAAATATAGAGATTGTCTAGAACATACTATTAAAAAATGAATCTAGAGTAAGGACAAGTTGCTATCACGAGTCATGGCTACTTAGAGATGGGGGTGTTGCTGCCTAGTGTTATGGTTAGAGTGCTCTATGGAAGTGGGGAGGTTGAAAGTGTTATTTTTACCTGTTGCTGCATATGTGTTCTCCCACAGAAGAGGTGAAACAATGATGAGCAAATTTGCACTAGCAGATCTGTAGCAACCTCAGATTTTGTGCAGCCTTGGGTTGTTGCGAGGTTGAGGTGGCACAATTAGAATTTTCTTTTCTAGTTTAGGAAGGAGCTCACTATTTTGTATTTAGCAGGTGTTTTTTCAATGTTGTTTAGGGCTTAGTTTCTAAGTTTAGACAAAGTGCATGAGCGAGAGGATGTTCCAAATTTAGCTAGGTGTTCGTTCCTAGGAAAAGCTATCATGTATGCTTGGGCACACCTTTTTAGATAGCCAATTGTAAGGATTTGTGTTCCTAATCTAGGTGCACCACAAGGATGGTTTGTTTTTGTAATTCCTTAGCATTTTCTTCTCTTATAAAAGAAAGATAGGGTAGGGGTGTTGTTTATTTAGTTTTGAGTTATTGATTTGTAATCATATTCTTCTTCCCATCAATTAAGGTATGAGAAATTGTGTGTAGCTAAGTCTATATGCTATTTGTAATTCCAGAGCTCTCATTATTCAAATTTAGTACATTATAGTCTGTTATTCCGAAGCTTGTTATTTGTGTTTTCCAGACTTATGTGTTTATAGATCTAGGACCGTGTTTTCTGCTATGTGGATAGGAGGTTAAGTTCTCAGTTTCTAGCAGTTAGGGTTTCATTTTAGGAGTGCAGATTTGCATACCATTTTATGAAAATTTAACAGGGTATCAGAGCGTATTTTCTGAGATTTTCCAATATGTATATGGAATGGAATAATACCTGTGAGAGGGAGTTGTTGGAGGTTCTCAGTGTCTCTGATGCCCCAAATTCAACAATTGAAGCTAAACTGTACTTGAGATAGGTGTTGGTGCTCGTGAGAGGGTTGTGGGTGAGATGCTTGTGAGATTCCAGTGAATGAAACATTGTTTATGACTAGGAGAGTTGATTTGCACCCATGATAGGTTGCTGGTATGATTTTTACCCCTCTTGGATGATTTGCTTGGTTGAGGTGTGTTCCATGAGTTACATATATGACTAGTCACTAGTCTTGGTCTCAGAGTGTGACTATCTAGTGTGTGCATCCAAATTTACACCTTGGAAGTTCATTCTACATATGTTGTTAGAGGAGGTTGATCTGTGGTGTTTTGTGGAGGCGAAGGTTACAACTCCTACCAACCCTATGCAGTTGGGTTAATACACTAAGAAGATGACCAAACTGAAGATTTCTTGATTTTGTGAAAGATCATTTGATCCTCACATTTTGAAGAACTCGGTTCCATATGATACCTTGATCACTCTATATGATAGTGTGAAATTGTATTGTTTCCTTGCAATTGCTTCCAAACTTGTAGTTCTTTCCAAAAATCCCTAGGGTTTATTTTGATTTCATTGGAAACTTTTATTGTTCATTTTTCTCAAATTCACTGTCTTTTGGCTTTACTAACAACATTGCAAAGCTCTCAATGCTTTGGTCTTTTTTGTATGGTGCTCTTGCCTTATTACAATTCTCATCCATCCATGGGTTCACTGGAATAATATTAGAGAATTTTCTATTAGAGAATTTATTGGAGTTCAATTCAGCTTCTACGTAACTGATGGGTGGGCTAAATTCTTTTGTTGTTGACAACTCTAACCTAGTGAACACGTCAATGGGTGGAGTGGTGGTTAGTGACTTGATGCTTTGCATCAACCATATTTTATATAGTTGATGCAGTCAACTTTATCTCAAATTGTGATAGATTCAAAAGTTGATTTTTTTGTATGGTTAAAGCAGGTATTTGGTGTACAAAGAATACATTAGGATGTGAGGTTGTGGACCAGTCTTACTAGAGTGTCAAGCAGGAGCCTCCAGAGCACCATTTCACAACCATTTTCTAAGAAATGGTGCTCTAGGGGCTCCCACTATACACTCTGACAACACTGGTCCACAACCTCACATCCTAATATATTCTTTGTACATCAAATACCCATTTCAGCCATACAGAAAAATCATCTTCTGAATCTATGACAAATTGCGATATAAAGTTTATATTTACACATACACATTCAAAAAAACATGCAAAATGTCTACATAATTATGAAGTTTTAAACATTTCATCTTAATGGATTAATCATGGACTGTTAACTGTTAGTACTACACAGATAATATTGTTGATATTGCAGTTACAAAGTACACACTTAAACTAGAACTAGATAATAGGAAGAGTAAACAATGATTTTATGAAATGAAGTAGGGCATCATGCCCAAAATGTTATCTTTACGAAATAGGTCATTATGACCAAAGAGTCATGTTTATGAAATAGACCATGTGTCCACTTTCCAAAATAGAGATATTATATTACAAAATAGAAATTGAAAGTCTGAAAATTGAAATATTTAATATCATAATATAAGAAATGAAAACAAAGAATTATTCCATTAAGATAATATAATTTTGTTAATGTCCAACAAATGATCAATCTAGTATATAATATTCCTTTCTGTTAGCACTAACATGAGCATACACATGGATGCAGATGTGGAGGTAATTGCAAAGATGAAGTTTTACTTGAAGCTCATGTTGTTGTAGTCTTGGTTGGGTTGAACATGGCAGTGGACGAGGGTGGCATTTCAACATGATGATGATCATCAAAAGGTGCAATATCCAAGTTCTCCAAGGCCAATGCTCGAACTTTCAAATTGTCCTCCTATGGATAAATATCCCAATTGTGATATATGTTTTATCAATCTTTGCCTCTTATGGACAACAACAAGTTGTAATGCACATAGACCAAGCTCTATGCAGGGTATAGATTCAAGGTGGTTTTTGTTGAGATTGTATGGAAATGTAGGTGGTCCATCACTTCTTTGTGGAAGAAGTGTTCACTACCCATGGAAGCACCCCATTTTTCAAAATGTTGCACCTTTGGAGTAGAAACATCATACATGTTTCACCACTGGAGTGAATTCGTCATCTTCCATTATATATAAATTGATAGGCATAACCAAATAATCCTTGGGGCATTGATGTAGGTACTCAATTGTTGTTGTATGATATCACACTCATCAGTGACAAGCTTGTTTAATGCTTGTATTTGACCACTCTGAACTTATGGATCCATTTGCAGTTCTCTTCACCCTACGAATAGGCACTGATGCTTTCAACCATGATGTAGAATAGTATTTTGGTACAACAATGTATGTTAATGCATGGACTGGAGTATTTATCTTTGTTGATTTTTTTTTGACTTATACTCAAATACAGTCATAGAAGTTCATATCTCTAGGCTCAACAATGTCCTTAATTTGTCCTAGTATGGTGTCCTCTTGCTCATGAAATTCCCCAGTCACTAATTGATCTCAATCCACAAATCAAGTCATGTTAGATTTGATGAATTGCAAAACATATTAATCTGTGACCAAAAAATAGGATAAAAAATGATATCTTACACTACAAAAGCACTATCTCTATTTGTTGTATTATGTATCCTCAAGTTCTCCCATAAATCACTCACCATAATATTAGCCAATGCTCATCTTAAAGGTGAGCTAATGGCTACCAAATCTAGTCCTTGCGAGCTTAAGTAATTGTAACTTAGAGTGAATCTGGTAAATATAGTGGACAACAATATGCCTTGTGATGAATTTGATGATGGACTTCCATTCCTTCTACAAGGCATTGATCGAGTCATGCTCTCTGTGCTTAACAATATAATGTATTAAAAGATTCAACATGTGCAACAAACAATCAGAGTGAAAATGTGTGCATGCTCAATGGTTTTGCTGATACTTTACAATTAGCTACATTATCTTTAATGACTTGTGTCATATTGGATGGCCCTATATCATTATTAATTTTCGGTAAGAGGTATGCAATGCTCCCAAAAGATGGTACAAATGATGAGGAGTCTAGCGCTGCAAGGAAGATTGCATCACTAGCCAACACACCAAGAACATTTATCAAATGTTGGTTTTTAACATTTGTTGAGCCGTCAAAGACAATGGAAACCCCAACATTCGGCCACTCATCTGTAAAATTTCTTAGAGAGCTCTGGATACCAACCTTTTTCATGTCTAGTAATACAGTTCTCGCTTTGTCATATCTAGGGATTTTGTATCCATTAGGGGCAATTATTGATGGACTGAACCGTAACATACTAGGAGGGGAGTGAAAAACATTAAACTGTATATGCACAGTGAAGCGTTCTTCTATACTTCCTAGGTATAATGTATTTTCACATCTTATTGTGTTTAGACAAAATGACCCGAATATGTTATCATATGTGGTTTTATCAAACTTTAACAGGGTGTAATCAATTATAAGAGTACATTGGTTTTAGGTAAGCAACTTTTATTTCAGAATTGGTTTATACTTTCCTTCATATATTATCTTTCTTGCTATTTCTTGAATAACATGCATAGCATTATGAACTGGTTAACAGTCTAATAATCAGATGAGTAGGTCGAGACCAATATTTGGTTACCATATTTTCACCCCTATCTTTGTAAGCTTTTCTTTGTCCCATATGGCCACAAAGTCTCATGGAATATTAAATAAAAGATATCTATGTAATGATTTTCCGCTTAAATTCTTCTAAGAGCTTAAACACGCAAATGGTGCTTCTTACCTTTTTAATGCGTCCATTACTCTAGTTAGAATTATTTTTCTTTTCAGTGATTTTTTTTTGGATTCTAGAATTGCATATTGAAATGCAATTGAGATAGCGAAGAATGTTAAATTAACTCATCATATCAAACTGTGACACCTTAGAAAAATAATTAATGTAAAAATGTCTATGGAAAATATTGTGATTTGGAATATTTGTCAAGTTAATGTGCTTTATATTGCAAAGTTTACATTCATAATATCATATTACTTTACACAGTTACTATTGGAATGTCGAGAGGTTTCTAAAGGAATATCCAATCGACAATTTGTTTGTTCATGTAACATCAAGCAAGGGAAAAGAGATGCCTTAATTCAGAGCTTTGGCATGCCTGTGCCAGACCGATTGTGTCCTTGTTGTTGGGAGCAAGGTGGTTTATTTTCCACAGGGTCACAATGAGTAGGTGAGGTGGTTTCTCACTAATTTTTAATTTGCAATCTTCTTTTCGATACAAATGACTGAAAATAATGAATGCTTATATTCTTTTCATCATAAAATGTCACCCCATTATTTTTAAATTTTAACGTTATGTAATCATAATCAATGTGATTTCAAGTTGCTGCTAAAACAAGGAGGTTGATGCTCATATATCCAATTATCCAAATTTTCCAACTCAATTAATCTGCTAACTCTACATCGTTACAATGCATGTGGGTTCTCTGCATTTCATCCTTGATTTGGTTGTGAACACTTTTATTCATATTGTTATATATACAAGATTTTACAATTTAACAAACACCTTATTGAATGCCAGGCATATGTGGAAACAGATGAAGTATATGCTCAAATGACATTGCAACCTCTTAGTGTTGTAAGACATTTTCAGTTTCATTATTTGTGCTTTGTCGTAATTACCAATTTTGGTGAGAAATGCTTTGATAGTAGTTCCATTTGTGCAGGGAACTAAAAATTGATGGTATTGTGCAACAAGAGCAAAAATATTGTTATCTTGGTTCTGATCTCGACACACCAAGCAAGCAACCGAATAATTAATTTTGTAAAACATTAACTGCAAGTAACACTAGCACCGATGATAGGTTTTATGTGCCACGTCACACTGCGGAAAAATTTGTCCTCCACTTGTGCAGTTCTTATTTTCCCATAGTTCTATTTGTGATTTAATAGATAAGTGCTTAGACTTTAGACATTTTTTAAGAGAAAACTACATTCTTTAAAGGAGCAAAAGGTAAGGGTATTTGTCATATTTGTCTCCTATTAATTTTTGTTTGTTTTGGGCAGGATTTCACTTAGCATCCACCTTCCCAAGAACTGACAACCACGGATATTCATGACAATGAATGGAAATTTCGACATATTTTTCGGGGTAAGTTATAGTAGTTATTTGAATGTTGTTTTGGAATAAAAGTGGATAGTGAACATGTAATTATGTAAATTTTCTTTTGATACTCTTATATCATTGCAATGCATTTTGAAATGTATACATGTAGTGCATATATCAAACTTGTTGCCACATTTGAGGTCATATGTGGCAGATCTATTTTAAAATTCTTGTTAATGGTGTTAGTATCTACCTCGTACGCTCTAAAAAGTATCTAATATGGTTAGTCCCCAATTACTTTACCTTTGAATGTTGAACCAACATGTTTAGTTTTTCTATAGATATAATTTCTTGGCTTTTGGGAATTGGATTCCTTTTCCCCTGGAATAGTACGCTGACAATTGAAGATTGTTATATTGAAGTTATATTCCCAGTTAGCATCACAATTTACAAAGACTTGTGTTATTCTTTTTTAGTTTCTTGTTGTAATCTTATGTATCAATACATTGCTCCACCTCTTAGATTTCTATTGACAAGTTTTATTATTGAAGTGTCATTGCTTCTTGAAGATAACTAGAGGAAACGATACAACTACAAAAGTGGAGCATGAGACATTCTTAGTAGAAATTGCTAGTGCTGCCGTGTTTGATTATGTTGGATAAAATCAAAATTGCAATGTACCATAACCATGGGAATTCAAAATATTGGGATAAAATTGTGTGCTTCTATTTGCATTTATTACTTTAGTTGAAGATAACATTTCATCATCAAATGTTGTACATTGAGAACAAAGCAGGTACACAATTTATTCTATGGTGACATTTTATTTGCTTTGTTTATACAGGTCATTTGGCCAGATAGTGACCACTATTGCCCAATTGAAGAGAACTAGTTCAAGTTTCTTGCTTCTATGGGGAAAAATGACATTAACAATATTGCTTATGTTGAGGTATATATCGTATAAATCCTTTATAGTCTACTTTAGTTTATATTCCAGTGTTCATCGACTTTTATGTCTTATACTTTGTATTATATCTTTTTTTTTTTTTTTTGCATAAAATGAACCTAGTATTGATGGTAAGAAACAAGAATTGAAGAAAGATGAGAACAATAACACTAGAGCGACAAGATTCAAATTAAAGAGAGAGAAAAGGGAATTGGTCTATGTTACTTGAGCCAATATCCTATATAAGACACACACATAGAGACTGATGGTCAAGTCTTCAGAGTTGGTGAATTCACCTGCAATGTCTTGGCAACACAATGATAATGTTTTGAAGTGATGAAACAATATTTCATGTGTAAATTGTACTCCAACCAATATTAAGCTGGAAATTCATATTGTAATACTTGACATTTCATATAATATAATTTGTGGTTGGAATTATTTATAGTTGCACTTAATATTACTTAATATTGTAATTAACATATGTAACTTTGTATTTTCATATTAGATGAACATGCATTGTATGACATATTTTTTTATTTGCAAGATCATACTAATTAATTTATGTTAATTAATAATAAACACATAAAATCAATCTAAAATTACTAGATAGGTAGTTTATGTTTATTAATGGTGAACACAAATAAAATGAATATACGACTAAATTAGTTGCTTATGACGATTGTTAATGAAAGTAAATGAAATGAATATAAACTACTAAAGTAGTCATTTATATAATGAATATTAAACTACCAAAAAAAGAAAAATGACTATTGCAAATGATAAATTTGTGATTATAAATGACGACTAAATTTTGCATATATACGACTATTAGTAGCTAATTTACAGTATTTTATAACACGACTAAAATTTAGTCATATTTCTTTAGTCATTAATTGGTTTCAAACGATGACTAAAATTTGCATATATATGACTATTAGTAGCTAATTTACAGTATCTTATAACACGACCAATATTTTGGTCATATTTCTTTGGTCATTAATTGGTTTTTTTGGGTGATCATTTAGTAATATATTTTATTATATATTTGGTCATTAATTGTTAGTGATTACAATTAATGACCAAATCAATGATTAAATTAATAACCAAATCAATGACTAAATTAATTACCAAATCAATGGCTAAATCAATGACCAAATCAATGATCAAATTAATGACCAAATATACTACTAGACAACAAAATTGAGTCAACCAATTAATGACTAAGCTAAAAACGACTAAAAATTGGTCGCGTTATAAGATACTGTAAATTAGCTACTATTGGTCACCGACCGAAAAATAGTCGTTTATATGCAAATTTTAGTCATTTTTTTAGTAACTAATTAGCCATTTTGTACTAGTGTGTTCTCTTCCATTGCGGGAGTTTTAAGTGGGCGACCTCACTCCCACCCATGACCACCACAACGTGCTCATCCTCTTTTCTTAATCACAGGTCTGAGTTGGAAGGCGATAAAATTTGTTGGAGGCACACTGAAACAAAAGCCAAGGGAGTAAAGCAGGCATGGATGCAAGGCTAGGCGTGGAGCAAAATGACCAGAGAGGGAGGAGGGGTGCTCTAAAACGTAGACATAGTGAGCAACATAAATATGTACAGGGTGGTGGCAAGGAGCACGTTAAACCAAAGAGTGCAAGGACGTGACATGGGACAAGAATTAATGGTTGGTAGATGCTTGGATAAACTAGCCATGGAGAGAGACTATCAAGTGTAAAGAAAATCTATGATAGGCTCAAGCAAGTGGCTCGGTAGGTGAGAACACCCATATCTAAGTATATTCATAATAAAAATTAACAAAATTACATAATATATAATAAGTATAAATAAGTTAACAAATAGAAATAATGTAAAAATTTGAAAAAATTATAATTTTAAATGGTTTAATATATATATATATATAAAGAGCTCAAGTCAAGTCATTTTTATATTAGAAAAAACCAATTTAAATTTTAAAACTTCCCGATTAAAAAAAAAAAACAAACGATGGCACTAGGCATATATTTTTGTGCGTGTTCATTTTTTTTATTTAAAGATGATATTGAAATACTTAATTGATAATCCTAAATAATAAAACATGTATAGAGAAGGGATTATATGTGTGGATTGAGCGATGAAGGAGTGAAAACCCCCGTGGACGAAATGCGCAAGTGCATAACTGCGAGCTCTGTTCGTTAGGGTTAATAATGTTGTTAGGGTTTCTGCAGGCGAACATATGAAAAAACGTTGCCCACCGTCGCGATATTCACTCCATCGTTGTTATTGGTCGGCACCATAGGCGACAGAAACAGTCAGCACGAGATTCTGGGTTTAGTTGGGCAACTATGGAAGATGTGGAGGTCGACTACTCGCTGGACCTGTTGGAAGGGGTCGACATTTGGGACTTTCCCACCTATCCTGTGCCACCTCACACCCCGCTGGCCCTCAACATCCCGGAGGCGGCGTCTGTTGGACCTGTTTTCCCTCCTCCTCCATCTCACCCACTCTTTGATCCATCTCTGACATTTGAATCTTTGCCACTTTCGATTTCTGATCTCCCAACAATCCCACAATTCTCCTTGTTGGCGTCTAGACCTATCGTTTTTTCACCCGACTCTCTGCATTTTCTCTCCACATGCCTTTCCCCACATCTCGAACCCTCCCGCCCTAAGCCCTCGACAACTTGGTCCGCGCCTCCGGATCCTCCTCGACTTGATATACCTTCCTCTGGATTTTTCACAGCCCCGTCTGTTACTCTCCCGCCGGATGTCCCAAATCTGTTCAACCCTGAGGGTGCACCTGGCCCTGACCCTGTCCAAGCAAATCCTGCCCCTCCACGCAAGGGCAAACATCGCATGAACTGCATAAAAAAAAACAATAGGAACTTTGACTTAACCCTAGGGGCCGGATTGCACATGGGCGAGGTTATGGATTGTTATCAAGCGTGTGAGACTGTATCTATGCCATAACCTCACCCCCTTCACTTCCACCATATAGAAAAGGTCGCATGGGTTCTGTAGAAGCTATGGCACATAGAACAGGCTCCTATATTGTTCAAAATATGGAGCCCCCTATTCGACCCTTACAGAGAGCAAGTAGGAGCAGGTCCAATATGGGTAAGGCTACCAGGGCTTCCACTGCATTTTTGGTCTGAAGACATTATGAGACACATTGGCAACACCCTCGACACCTATTTGGATCACAAAAAAACTTATCTTACATCTGGCATCATGACTATGGCAAGGATTCTGGTACATCTGGATACCAGAGATGGACTAGAAGAAGCTATCGCGCTAAGATGGAGGAATTTTTTCAAAATTCAAACCCTAGATTATGAAGGAGTTCCCTATAGATGTAGAAGATGCCACGAAATTGGCCATTTATACAAGGAATGCCCTCTTCTGAAAGGTGTGGACTGAGTCAATGATTTAGATCATGCACAGACTACAGAGACACAGGCCGCTCCCCCTCCTGTCAATACCATCGAGGCTCGGCGCAAAGGAAAGAAGACCAATATGGGGCACAAGCCCACATCTATCCCTCTCGGTCCACCCTCTCCTCGGATGACCAGAGCTCGGGCTGCGACTGCCAAATAGACATTGAGTATTTCCTCATCCTCTATTCCTAAATCTCTTAATTACTCATCTATTTCTGCATCCTCATTCACACATTGCATTTCATCTCCCCTGCACACTGACCCTCTCCCCTCAGTATCCTATTCCAATCCCCTTTCACACCCCACTATCTCCGTGACCCCTCCCTCCATTCTTGATATCTCCCCCCCCCTCCCGCTCTCTGTATCTACCTCGGACTCTCACAATTCCCATCCTTACCTACTCAAATCTTCACACATTCCATCCCTCCCTCATCTAAGACTAGCGGGCTCAGACTTATTGACCAGACTCGCACAAAACCAGGTCATGGGAGACATTCTAATATCTCAAAAGCTATAATACAAGCTGGTATGGAAATCGTTGATGGAAAAGAGAACACTCTTTAAGGGGTCCTTAGAGCTCGTATGACCTGGCCCATGGTTACCTCATGAAAATTCTCTCCTTCAACTATCGAGGGCTGGCCAGCCTTGAAAAGAAACTGGCCTTGCACAGATTACTACATTGTACTCCTACTGATGTAATTTTCCTCCAAGAAACCTTGGACTCCTCTGATCATGTTACTGCGGCACTCCAAGCTATTTTCCCTGGCTTGTCTTTTCTAACCTTGGATGCTCGAGGGAGATCTGGGGGTGTTTTAATTGGCATCAATCCCGTACTGTCAGGATTTTGAATCAATGGGGAGGGGAATGCTTTGTCGGGGTTGACATATTCTCTTCCGATCTCGGATCAGTATATCGTCTTATAAACATATACGCACCATGTACATCCCACTTAACTTTCTGGAATAAGATCCTTAGCACCTCTCTTTTATTTGCATACAATCTGGTCATCGGGGGGATTTTAATTTCTCTCTGGGTTTGGTTGAATCTTGGGGACCCCGCGCAAATCCTGATCCTCTGGCCGCAGAGAGGACACAAATCATTGAATCCCATTATCTAATAGACATTCCTATGGCCCGAATTCATCCCACATGGAACAATCATAGAACTGGGAAGCTATGGTTGCCAGGAGACTTGATCGATTCTTGATCCATGAAGACCTCCCTACCTCGGGCATTTTATATCGTCAATGGGTGGGCACTGGTGGGATCTATGACCACTCCCCTATCTACTTAGAGCTTGCTCCTTGCCAAAAGAAGCCCTGCAGTCTGTTCAAATTCTGTGCTAATTGGTTAGCATATCCGGAGTACATCAATCTGGTAACCAATTATTGGACCTCTCATCCTTCTGCACCTTCATCCTTACCCTTGATTACCTTCACTGCAAAGATGAATTCCATCAAGAAATTAGCTAAAACATGGGCCAGAGACAAAAGAAAACAAGATGAGGATACCCTAATCAAAATTGAACCGGCAATTGCGGAGATTGAGCTGTCTATGAGGTCTGGGATAGTTTTTGAAGAAGGCAGAATCCAGCTCACGCATTTAATATCTGATCAAACTCAGATTATCGTACAATTGGGAGATTATATGACACCTACAATGCTACTTTCATAGCCCTTATCCCAAAATCTAATGATCCACAACATTTCTTCGATTATCATCCCATCTCCCCATGCAACTGCATCTATAAGATCATTGCCAAAATCATTGCGAATCGCATCAAGCCCATTCTCTCTGAGCACATTTCACCTGAACAATTTTCCTTCCTTCACCACTGCCAAATTCATGAAGCAATTGGCACCGCTCAGGAGGTGTTTCACTCCATCAAACACAAAAAGCTCAAAAGTATCATCCTCAAACTTTATCTAGCCAAGGCTTTCGATCAAGAAAGCTGGCTCTACATTAGAATGATCCTCGCGCACTTGGGATTCCCCTTCAACTTCATCAAATGGATCATGTGCTATATAACAAATGTATCTGTCAGTCTCCTCATCAATGGATCAGCCTCCCCATTCTTCCACTTTGAAAGAGGTCTCCACCAAGGATGTCCCCTCTCACCCATCCTCTTTCTTCTCATAATGGAAGCACTTAGTTGGCTAATCATGAATGAGAAACAATTGGGACGACTACAGGGAATCAAAATTAATAAAGGATGCACTCTCACCCATCTGCTCTTTGTACATGATGTTCTCATCCTACTCAATGGTTCTATTGGAGATATTCTATCTTTTGTAGCAATACTTGCAGACTTCAGCAATGCCACAGGCATGAGGTGTAATGCCTTAAAATCCACCATCACCATGAATGGATGCTCCCCCCATGAAAGAGGTATTTCCCTCAATAGCTTTCCTTTCCCCTCCTTGAACCTTCAAGAGGGACTCAGATACCTCGACTTCAGGTTAAAACCCTGGGACTACCGCATTGCAGATTAGAGCTGGCTCATTGCAAAATTGGAAAAGCGCATTGGCATTTGGCACAACAGGTGGTTATCTTGGGCTGACTGGCTAACTCTTCTCAAATCTATATTGGAAGCCACCCCAGTGTATTGGATGTCACTGGCATGGTTACCTCGAGCCATCATCTCCCGCATACAAAAACTGTGCATCAGATTTCTCTGGAATGGAAACAGAGAAGGCTGAACATTTGCATGGGTTAAATGGGACAATATAGCCCTCCCCAAAAGATGGGGAGGTTGGGGCATCAAAAACATGGATACATTTGCAAAAGCCCTTGCTACTAAAATGGGATGGGAAATCATGACAACAAAGAATCTATGGACTCATGTGATCTATATGAAGTACATTAGGCCAATGGACATCTTTGACTAGATCCAATTACCAACTTGGAACCTATGCAATATATCATCCATATGGAAAGCAGTCATCACTTCCCTGCCTCACATCAGGAATGGACTTACTTGGAGAATCAGAGCAGGAAATAAAGCACGTATTGGAATTGACCCATGGTCGGGCAGCGGAAATAAGCACATACTTCCTCTGGACATCATCAATCATTTGACTGAACATGGGTTCCGTTACATTTCCCTAATTGTTGATCCACAATCCATGAATCTCTTCTCCCAAGGTTGGATATCTGCCAACCAACTTGGTCTTCCGGGGCATCTACAACAAGCTTGGCAGAGCTACACAACTGCACTGGCGGAATGTCATATCCGTATAGGTATCGGGGATGATGAAATTGTTTGGGCCCCTGCAAAATCCGGGGCTATACACACCAAAGGATGGATACATGCAAATATACTCGAATCATCTTCCTCAAAGACTAGAATGGTGGTGGCACCTAATATGGAAGCTCCCGGCCCCTGCTCGCACCAGACTTTTGATGTGGTGTTCTCTAAATAACATAGCGCCCACCATGGATTACCTTCACAAACACTCCATCCATGGCCCATCGTGGTGCACCCTCTGCAAGAATGATTCCGAATCCATCGAACATCTTCTCCTTCATTACCGATCCACTGTTACGCTCTGGTCATCTATCATAAATGAATTGGATTTCAATCATGTTTGGCATGGACATAATTTAAAAGAGGCATGGCATAATTGGTGGATCGTTGTTTCTACTTTTAAATCCAGATGCCTCCCTCTCCTCGTCTGCTGGGAGATCTGGCTGACAAGGAACGCCTCTATTTTCAACAACCGACCCCCACTCTGGCACCTGATAAAATCAAATATCGTATCCAGCTACTCCTGCATTCCGGAAGATGACCCTCCCAAACCGCCTCGTAATATCATCCCCGAGGTCATTAACTACAATACACCTTGGGCCTTTTTCGATGGATCAACACAACCGCAGCGAGACTACTTCGGCTTCTAATTCTTCCCTTTCTTGGTAGTGCACTTATTCATCTCTCTCAACAACACTCCTTCAAAATCAAAATGGGATTGGGTCCAGGCACAAAAAATTATGTTGAGCTTATCACTCTCTGTCATCTACTACAGTTTGCATTAGAACATAACATCCATCACATTCAAGTGTTTGGCGACTCTAGAATCATTATAAATTGGTTCAACAAAATTGCATCATGTCATGTACACACACTTCTTGCTATTTTGGAAGACATTTGGCGATTTGGAGAGCAATTCTTATCTATCTCTTGCTCTCATATATACAGGGAACGCAACTGCATTTTTGACAAGCTTTCCAAGGTGGCAGCGCTCCAACACAGGGGGCTCTGGCACATAGATGAGCAGATTGATACTCATCATTTCAGCTATTACCATCGACCATTCGTAGAACATCTTGATAATGCAGATCAGCAGATCTGATATACATAGTTTTATTTGAAATTTTGGACAGTTTTGAAAGATGAACTCATCCAGAACTATTTCTGTAATTATTGTATTTATGCTACTTTTATGGACTTTGATGTACACCCCAATGGAGATTGGGAGAACTAAATGTAAGTGACAATAGTCACAAGCATGCATATGCAATGCATTTACAACATGTAATTTTCAAAATTAATGAAAATTATGATTTTTCCTTGGAAAAAAAAACAAACAAATATTTTTTAATTAAAATAGGCTGATTTTATCCCATTGTAAATTTTGTATTTCATAGTGATTATTTTTTATAATTTTTTACATTATATATGGGCTATAGTATCGATATTGAAATTGGTAGACATGGGTACTTGATGATACGGTCATCGAAGTCAACATGCAGTCGAAGGTCAAAGCTCTATCGTTGCTCATAGTTCAGTCTTCTTTAGAGTTCTGTCCTTCATATTTGCATAATGGTAAGCAATGGTTTCATATTTCGTTATTGATCTGAGTAACGAAGCATCTTTCTTCATTGTTCCATTGCCTACCCGTGATGGTGACTATAAACGTTTAACCCTTAACGATCTCTTAATGTCATTTTGAAATCTTATGCACTTCCAGTTTGTATAATTTAAATATTTGACATTTTGTAATCATGTGAGACCTCCACACTATAGTAATAACTTTGACACTTCGAAGTTTGTATAGACATCACTATTGCAAGATGAGAAATAGCTACAGGTCTTTTTTTCAGCTAGAGCTCTGAGTTCAATTGGAGGATGTGGAACTTTACTTGCTGCAAAACCAGCAACAACTGTTTGAGAGCATATAAATAGAAAAGCAAGGAACATTTTTTAAATTGTATGATAGATGGATAGAGGAGGAAACACAACACAATCACACAATATGATATGCCCTGCTGAGATTTTGAGAGAGATAGTCTCATCCACTTAATTTTGTATCATAGAAAGTCCTCTCGTATTATTTTTTTTCTGTCAGTTCTGAGTTGATCTCGCCTCATCAACCCGCTCTGTGTACCTGAATTACAAGTTCTCACACATCCTCAAAAAATATAATCCATTTTTTTTTAATACTCAAGAATTAAAATACGAAAAAGACAAAATCACTTAATAAAAGACTCGTCGAAAGATATATTTTTAACACGCCTTTTCCAATACACGAATTAAAAAGAACCTTAAAAAAAACATATGCCTAACAAAAAATTCTCTTTCCCACTGGACATAGTCGCAATTTTGTTGAATGGGCGGTTGCTGCTCACCACAGCTGCTTAGGGTTGGCGATCCTCGATCCTTAATTCAATAAAATTGACAGCTTGGCGGCCATCTATTCAATACGGCAGCTGCAATGGCTCTGCAAAGCAGAAAGGAGTGGCTGCGTATGGTAGCAGTGGCTCTTCAGGCCGCTAAAGGGCTCTTTATAACAAGTTTCTGACTTACCTCTGTTCTTACGTCAAAAGAAAATTTCAGCTTTTCTACGCATACTGCAGCTGTAATTTATTAATGCTTTGACTTTTTGAATCTATCTATCAATCTGATATATGAACAAAGGAGAAAACCACACGATAGCATACTCAGATACGAGCTACTGCTTAGTAAAGTGCTTGAATCAATTTATTTTTTCTCCATAATGGCGTTCTCATTCAAAGGAGCTGCAGGCCTTGCCAACGCAATCGACAGAGCCTGACTCTGATGGAGCCAAAGAGAATTGCGCTCATACTGATATGATTATAAAGAATTAATCTTCATCAGTTAGAATGGTGGACGGGATGTTCCTATTTTACGTCCAGCGTTTCAGGACATCAAATATTTCGTTTTAATTGCATTTGATTTTTAATTTTACAATGAATTGCAAGAAATAGCTGGTAAGTTTTGATTGACGAACTTTTACAATAAACTTTTAATATCGTTGGTTGTGCCTCCTAGAAAGAGTTGAGCTGCAGAACTAAATATCTGTCGGTCAAACGTCAATCTCTAATCTCACTAGTCACCTACGCTTCCTTCCTCGTTTCCATGGTCATTGTCTGCACACTTACCTACACACCCGGACACCAAACAAACAGGCGAGCCTTATTTCCACTGCCATAGGCCCATAAATGCGCCCAGACAGGGAATGCTCGCCGCACGATGATCAACAGCTTTAATTTAACGGTGGGCAGGCGCATTTATGGGCCTATGGCAGTGGAAAACAACTCACCCGCTTACATTTGCCGAGTCTTGTCCGTGACTATTTATGCATGTATATGAAACTAGCACTTTCAAGTCTAGACTCTACTATAACAATATTTTAGATTCAGATTTCAATTTGGTTATCCAGTGTAAGTTTAGGAAGTGATCATTGTTGCTGTGTGATTCATTTCACTAATATCAATTCCATTTTTTCACTTTTGTGAGCATCACGAGATACAATGAGTAATGAGTACTAAGTAGACAATTAAAAAATCATGAGAAATTAGTGAGTTACTACTACCTCTCATGAAAATGATCATAAATTAATGACTTATTTTTATTTATTTTTTCTTTAGCAGTACTTTTCTATTTTCTATTTATCAAAATATAAGCAAGTTGTAACAGATCAAAACTCGATAGCTTGCTCGAAGGAAAGCAGGTCTGTTGGCCATCTTAATGAGTTAAATGCCATCCAGTGTTGAAAGAGCTGAAAACAGTAAATGTTATATGCCAAAATCATAAAATTCAAAAAAGAGAAATAATGAATCAGTCATCCGAGGACTCGACCAGTGTTGGGTTTTTGACACTGGAGCTCGACATGTCCACTTGATGCATAGTCTGCAATTTCTGCTCAATTCTTCCGAGTCGAGCTGTTGCATGATGTTGGGAAATTCAAATGTCCTGAATTTACTTTTTGATGTCCTGCAGAACTGAAACACCTTATGGGTCTCCTCTCATTTCCTGAAGGCTCATAACAACCTTGGCCAATACACATTTTAGTGTCCAGTATGTGTGAATAGACTGGTGAAAAAGGGACAACCGCCCTCTTGTATTCCCAAGATCATTAATGAAGTCCATTTCATTTTCTATCTCTTCCTCTTTGTGGCCCCAACCTCTCTCCCATCCCTGAATGAGAGTGCAAACATGAGGGGGATTACATGTAGTGTATACTTCAAAGAGGTTCTCCATAACCTCTTTTTTGGATTTCCTACCTCTCTTGCTAGAGCCTGCTATGGGTTTGACCAGTTTCTATTTTCCTTTTTCCCTAACTTGTTGTTTTGCAGAATGTCCTTTTGCCATTTTTGTTTGTCCACGTACAAGCGAGGGTCTAATTTGCTGCAAATTCTCAGACATAGATTTGAAAGGACTTGTTTCTACTTTAGAGAAGCCTGTATATGGCAAGAGAAAGTCAATAACGGTTTTCATGTAACTGTAAGTAGGGCCCACTGCATTTATTTTCATGTTGAGGGTGCTAGACATGATATTTTTAAGATTAGACTGAGAAAGGACAAGGTTTACATGACGTGATTCCAGAAGCCATAACCTGCGAAGACTCGGTTGCAGATTAAAACGACAGAGCAGACTCAATGAACAGAGGCTCTCATCACCCACCCAAGTATTTCGAAGACCAGACTTTGAGACTACCAAATGAACACACAAACCCTGCAGAAAGACTATTCTGTGACCAGAGAAATAAGACACTGAGTGCGGGATATGGCCACCACCAACATAGATGCCAGGCCGGTCCTGCATGGCCATGCTTTCAATCTCATAAGCCCGAGATACAAAAATCCTCTTACCACGAGACCTACCCAACAACCTTATTATCATTGCAGAATTATAAACCATACCCATAACAGAAGCAAGAATTAAAGTGACATGACAGGGGGCTCAAAAGCGGGGCTTGATCGCAGGGGCCGAGAAAACCAGCATGACTAAGGCATTTAACAAACAACGTATAAAAGCAGTAAACTATAAATTCCTTGTATCATAGACTATGCAACTGACAAAACCAAACTGCAAACTATACCAGTAACCTAAATTGAACAAACAACCATAAGGATGGGTCGCATGCAAACTCTGTAACATTCGGTTGCCATCTTTAAAATTAAGACAAGGGTATGGATCACAGGAATTGCACCTTGGTGTAGGAATCTTGAGACCAACTGTG
Source organism: Pinus albicaulis (assembly GCA_034641835.2). NCBI lineage: Eukaryota > Viridiplantae > Streptophyta > Pinopsida > Pinales > Pinaceae > Pinus > Pinus albicaulis. The sequence goes on along the minus strand of CM076581.1, from coordinate 803,874,761 downwards.
CTACCGATCAACCAACTTCAATAATCATGTTAAGAAGATGCAGGATATTCAAGACATACCAGGTAGCCAACAGACGTTGCGAGCCTTTTCCCTTTCCCACTGCTCATTCTTCCAAATTCCGTCCGAGAACAACGCTGCCTTTTCGGCTTGCGGCGTGCCTTAATCCGCGTTCCCGTCGACGTTGTTTCCAATATTCGTCTAACAACCTTAGTTAGATCCCAACTACTTTTACAACAGGCATTATGATCCAGTGTGTGACCGTACCATGTCTCTTCATGCTGTTGCCCTTATACATGATCAACCACGTGGTGCATGCCGCCGCGTGACACTGCATATCTCCCTTCTCTTTCCGAGTAACACCCCGTAAATTAATGACTTACTTAACACAATTAATCCCAAAAATAATATCTAATAAAAAAATATGACTATTAAATAATAAAACTCCATACATGACATGGCCTCCGTCACATTGAAATACTAACCTAAAAATAGTTCATAAAATATAGTTGATAAAATGGTCTAGGCTTATTTATCATACTGTCACAATCAAGACTTTAGACTTTGAATATGAAGAACCAATAGTTGATAAAATGGACTAGTCAAGACATAAGAGGAAAAGCGAGAATTTTAGTATTTCCTTGAAGTTCATTATTTCTCTTCCATGGTTTTTGATAGGATTTTCGACTGATTTTTTTTTGTCTATGCTTTCTTTGCAGAATCCTCTATCCTTTAAGTTTAGCCACGAATTAGGTCTTCTCTTGTCAAGTTTCTTGCTCAAAAGAGTGTTCTACGTAATTTAATGTCCTACCTTTGCAAATGATCAATTTATTTTAGCTTCACTTGTCAAACTTCCGCATTTTCCATTTCTTACTGGGAAATGATATTATAAATTATAATATAATGTTTATTTTTATTTTTATTATTGATTTTAAGAATATTTTAAAATTTGATTGACACAAATAAAAATGAAACAATTCTAACAAAAAAAAATAAGTAGTAAAATCAATCTGTCCTTATTCCTATTATATCTAAATTTTGAAAATATTTTGAAATACAAAAATAATATTAAAAATAAAAACATTCCGTTGAGCTATCTTATCATTTACAATTGATTTAAAATATAAAGTTTGGAAGAAAGTTCAGCTCTCTTATCCTTTACAATTGATTTAAAATGTACAACTTCGTTTTTAGAAGCAAAGTTATAATGCTAATTAATGCACCGGGTTAAAACAACGAAAACTTTATTTAAAATAAACTTATCATAATAATTGATTTAAAATAGGGCTAATGCACCGGATTAATATAACGAATACTTTCAAAATGATAAATGTTTCATAAAAGCATAAAAAGGATAACATGGAGTACTATTTTAACTCAGGATGTGGGTACGGTTAGAAGGTTCTACTTGGGAACATCTAATCATAAATTTTTAAAGGATGTGAAGCGATTTCATTGAGAAGGCACTTCAGGCCTGCCTGTGCTTTAATTTAATTTTAACAAAATGGAATGATTTGCATCTAAAAAAGACTATCTTTTGCTAAACAAAAATAATTTTAGAAGATACATTAATTTTTCTACATTATTAGTCCCTGCCGCCTGCGGCATGGCAGGGACTCTTGTAATCGAAATGTATGTTTTTATTAGTCCCGGCCGCAAACCAAAGTTCATAAACTTAATTTACGCAAAGTTTTTGAAATGTCACCGTTTCGGAACCCTATGAGCTTCCACCCGCCGTTATTTCAACTAATAAGAAACTCCGAGGTCTTATTTGGCCTTATATCGAGGCCCATTGTTATAACACTTAGGTTAAATGGCGAATGATCTCCAGAGTTTAAGTTTCAAAGAAGTAATGCTGACATTAGTTCGTCAACATTTTATGTTTATAATCTGTTTATAATCTCCGCGCTCAATTAGCGACCACCTGCATGTAAGCAACGTGGCTATGCATGTAGCCAACGTGGCTGCCGGTACCTTTCTTCATAATAATCGCATAGTTGTTTCTGGACTACGCTGCTTATTTCAGAAGCCGTGATAGTTTTGATGGCCGAGTATTTGGCAACCTGCACGGGAGGTCTAAAGTTCACGCTTTGTAAAGAGGTAAGCCTATCGGATCGGGAACTCCCCGCAGTGAAGATAAAATCTATGGGTTCAGTTGTCCAGGTCTGCACGAACACGTTTCTGCAACAGATTGTATACTCTGATCTTCTATTGGCTTTGGAAGAAGGTGGGCTTGAAGTTGTATGTGCTGCTTCTTCTGTAATTAACAACAAAGTTTATCATACCATACACACCAAGGTAATATACTATACTAGTCAGTAGCAAAACTCTCATCTCTGTCTTCTCTACGAGAACATAAACACTTTTTCCCTGATATTTTATGATATTACAGGTATCTGATCATAAAACATTCAAAATCGGCACTCTCGAACAGAGACTTTGGCATTTGATAAGGACTAACCATAGAAACTATCAGAATTTACAGAACGTTGAAGCTGCTCGAGCCTAAAATAGTCTGCCAGATAAGTGAGTTTTATTTGAAGGTTTGACAAGCTTATATTATATTATGCATGTATCATATAAAATTGATAATGATGGTTAGATGTCCTTGGTTCGTAAACTCAATGACGGATTTCTTAGAAACGCATATGGAGTGAAAGTGGCCTCGTAGTAGAAACGATTAAGCATCTGGCTGCCGTTGGAGTCTATCCCATCTGTAATAAAACATTAAACATTCAGTGAATAGTAATTTAATGAATTGGTATGCTCTACAAGGATGAAAGGTATGTCACTAGTTTATTTTGCTAAAGGCGTTTGGAATTGATTGTAGAATGATTGGCTCATTTGTTATGAATACTACAGCTACCAACATTGAAGTTCAATGCAATCAGTACAAGAAATGCATTCAATTTTGCTCTAAAATTTGTTGCGAATTTGGATAAGAGAAACATATAGGAGGAAGATAATAGTAGGTAAACATCCTTGGGCTCTAGCCAAGAATTGCACTAAAGGCATGTCACTTGGATCCCAAGCTTATAGTGAAATCCAGTCAGTTCATTAGTTCATTTCCGTTCATTTCTATTCAAGTTTTCTAGGGTTTAAAATTCCTGTAGTAGCTTGGAGATAGTTGCCACCAATGATTATGATCTTGCTTCAGGGTCTGTTGGTTAGTCATGACTCATGGCTAGTATTTTCTGGTTTGTTGATGATACAAAACATAGTTTGCTATTGGTTTGTTTTATGGAAGTCCGGGCTCCTTTATGTTGCCCCTTTTCTGTTCCTATGTTTTTACCCTTTGAATGGGATTTTTGTCACTCTCATCAGCTAAAACCTGGATCAAAAGGCCAAAATTAGATAGAGAATGTAAGGCTCCTTTCCTCTTCTCAGGTCTTTTCTGACTGCAATGTATGGTGGTCGATGGGGTTTGTGGAAGTTCTATGGTGCATATGAATAAGGGGGATGACACTTCTGTAACATTTGGTTCAGTTTAAGAGCGGCCCCAAGTGATTGTACATTTTTCTTCTTTCACAGTTTCGAACACATGACATATTTTTTCAAAAAATTGAGATTCTTTTGAAAATCGCTAATCTGTTGGAAGGAATCGCTAATCTGTTGGAAGGAAATTAATAGCACATAATAGTCTGTTCTATGAATATTTGACATGGAAGCAAATTAATAGCACATAATAGTCTATTCTATGAATTCTCGACATAAAATCCTATGGTTATTGGAGCAAAAGAAACGTGTTCCTCAACATGTACGCTATGATATTAAAAAAAGAAGGCAAACAACATAGGAGCACTGCACTGAATATATATCTTACCGGCTAATATATCTCTGGTTATTGGAGCATTTCCCCTTGCTTTTGCCTTCAATAAATTGATATACTTTAACACTTGGGAGCCGGGCATGACAAAAGCTATCTACATGTGATTACTAGATCTTTGGGGAAAGGCTTCTGCAAGTAAGCCTATTAAGAAGAAGCAAGCCCCTTTGATAAATAGTCTGTATTTGCTGTACAAAGCCATCAACGACACAATACTAGGCTTCTTGTCTCAACAAAAATTATGAGAGAAAGGATCGCAAAGCTGGAAATGATTACACTTTCTGTTTGATGGATATTTCATGGAAAATTATCCTCAACCCACTTGTATTTGCTCAGAAAAACATGGTTGTCTTCTTGCGTTCACAACTTGGAATACAAAATCTGAGATGTCCCAAAAATCAACAACTGGAAATACAAAATCTGAACATCTTAGCCCTTGTCACTCGCATTCTGGAGTTCCTTACATTTTTTGGTTCCTTGTGCAGTCATGGCGCTAGCCGTTTATTCGTTTTCACATCAATGAGTATGAATTTTGGCTCTGGCTTTGCTATTCTAGCAGTATGCGGGCAATAATGGCAGACTCACGCAAGTAGAAACAGACAGAATTGATATAAATGCCTTAAATAAATATTTTTATTTGTTATTTATGTCTGTTTTACTTATATACTCTTCGACACATAAATATCGTGGAATATAAAAACAAACACGTAACCACCCTTGGGAATCGATGCCTTCGACAATAGGCATTCATGCAAACTTAGCATGAAAAGCCTCTCTTTTTTCAATTAATTTTAATTAAAATTTTTATTTTAACTTCGCAATCAATGCAATTGACCTTATTAGTTACTGCTAACTAGATCTTAGTTACCACTAACTAGATCTGTATTTTTTAAACCATATTGTTTGCCTTAATTTAATCTTTGTTGGACAAACCAATGAACAGTAACAAAATAAGACCGAAATTAATATTGCTTACCATGCAAGTCATTCAAATATCTTCCAAGGTCCCATACGGTTTATTCGTCCTAGATTTATAAAAATTTTGCAAGAAAAAATAACTTGATACATGATTTCTAAATTGGTATATCGTTTGAAACTCATTATTTTGATCCCATTGATCTCTACTAAAATTAAGTCTTTCTTTCGAAGGTCATTCTGTATCCAAGAAGTAGAGAATTTGGGGCCTTGGAGTATCAAATGGACATGGAAGTTAGTAGCACCCCACAAGAGCTCAACTCCCTTTACGACTATGGCTTTGATGGATTTAACATATATGACAATAACAAAATCAATCGAAATGAGTTCAGATCTCTCATGAAGAACATCATTGTTCAATGATATATTTTCTGGGTTCAAACATGGTCGCAAGTTCTTGTTGTTCCAGTTAGCAGAGTTGCAGAGTTATCAACAGATCTTGCTTTCATTTTGCTCGTCGCAGACCTCACATATCTCGCTTCAGATCTTGCTTTCATTTTGCTCGTCGCAGACCTCACATATCTCGCTTGGCTGATGGCAGGGACTTGCTGCCCCGCAGCCCATCTTGTTTATTATGAAATAACTAATACTTTTATTGATACATTTTTCTCTTATTTTATTTTTACATAAAACCAGTCTTCGCATTTTGACTAATTTTAGTTTTAAGATGATATAGATTAGATTGTTAATTCTGTTTTATTTTATTTAAAAAAATAAAAAATTGATTTTGACTAATTTTAATTTTAAGATGATAGGGATGAGATTGTTAATTTTGGCTATAAAATTTAGAATTTTTATTTTGAGTTTGTTGTGGGTTTCTGATTAAATTTAATTTTTAAATGATATGTATTATGTTGTTAATTTTGCCAATAAAATTTAGAATTTTGGTTTTAAATTTTGATAAATAAATTATATAAATTAAATTAAATTTATTTAAATAACTTTTAAAAATTTCAAAATAAATATTTTTTTTTTTTTAAATTCTATGAAAAATATCAAAATATGTAAAATAAAATTTGTCTAAAATCATTTTATTAAAATTGGTCTAAAATCATTTGCATTTTGCAGGTATTAAATTAATAAAAATTCATACATATATATGGAGTTGTTTTTAGTGCAATTTTTTGGAGTTTCTGGTGAAATTTTTGAGGTAAAATCTTGATTTCTGTTATTTAAATTGGTTTTTTTTACTGTATATATAGATTGAGCACCCTAAAAAAACTCTAGAGCATTTTGATTGTGCAAGATTACCCATCAAACTTACGTTTTCAATGAATTCATACCAGATTTTAGAAAAATTAGGCCTAAAATTCCATAAAAAAAAACATTCAAAAAATCACACTAAAAACTAGTTCGATGTAATGTGGATAAGTACGACCTATTTGGTCATTATATTCCCGTAAGAATCGATTTGTACATTCCTTGTAGTTCTCCCACCACCCAAGTCGGCACTCGGTACCACTCATGAATTGGTTTGTTGGTTCTTTGTAGTTTTTGCAAGTCGTAGTTTAATTAGATTGTTTTTTTTCTTCTGAAAATTATGGAAATTTTGGTAAAAGCTGAAGAGAATTTTGTAGATCTAAGTTATAGTTATCAAACTTCAATATTTTGAGTGCCTTAGAGATAATCTATTTTTACCATCAAAAACATAATTCAAACACGGTTAGTGCAAGATTTCTTAAAAAAAATTTGCTCGAATTTCAACCAATTTTAACATTCAAAGAATATTTTGGCGTTCCAGTCAATTCCTCAACCTTGATAAACAACTCAGTTCTCTCACTACTCAAAACAATACCATTGGCTGAGTTAAATGCTTCAAATTAGACGCCCATTATTTCCCAAACTATAAATTATTTAAGCTCATAAATTATTTAATGCAGTTAGACTGCCCACCGTATAGTGCCCAACCGCAGAGTGCTCGCTTTCCTTTTTCTGATATCTTTGTGCTGCCACCAGCCTAACTATTGCACGTGAAAACCATCAAATATGGGATGAAAAACCGTATGTTTATTAGAACATAAACAATATTTGCGGGAATAAAGCGTGAAATTTGAAGTGTATTTATTCTTTTTTACTTTGTTTAATTATTAAATATAACCAACTTAAAATTAATGTGTATTCAAAATTATAATATATTATTGATGAATTTGCATTATTAAAATGTGATTGGTAAATTAATGTGTATTCAAAATTATAATATTCTATTGATGATTTTGAATTGGTATTGATTTTGTATGGGCTTACTTTTTTATTGTTAATTTATTTTAGAATATAAAATTTCAAAAAAAAGTATTTTTCTTATTTCTCTGTATATTCAAATAAATTTGTATTTCTGTTCTCTTATGTAATATGTAAATTTTAATTGTTTAAATTGTATTTTTGAATGCTATATAGAATATATAATTTAAACAGCTAAGTCTAAAAATATTTATTGGATTTTAGGGAAAATTAACAAAAACAAAAGACCAAAATGTATAATACTAAGACTACTTCAAACTTTTAGTAATAAAAACTTTTTTTTCATTTGCTAGTTCTCTCTCTAACTGAAATATTTGACATAACATGTGCATTGAGACATTTTATATGTGGACCTTATTATGCACATTAAAATGTGTTTTTGGTTATTAATATAATTTTAATTATACGTTAATATTACTTAATTTTGCAAATTGAAATATTTTATTAATGACACACATTGAATTTTTTATTATTATGAATATTTTTAAATGTCACATATTCATTTTACACTAAGAAATAATGAAGTATTTATTTATTTTTTTTTTAAAATGAGAATGTCATTAGGATTAAGCACATTATTAGGATTTTTTGTCCCCATTTTTGGACCAAATCTTAATGATGTTATTAATCAAAAATACATTCTCATTTGCAAGATGGATCCAAAAGTCTAAGATCTAACATTTTTTATTTTATTTATTAGTCGACTAATATTGAATATTGTATTATATATAACATTAAAATATTTTCTTTTAACATTTTCTTTAGATATAAATGAAGTTGATATTTACATAAATTAGTTAACATGGATCTTCAAATAGCTTATATAAATCATGTTTTTGAAATATTTTTTAAAAGTATAAAGTTTAAACAAGTTACTTATACATATTTTTTTTTCTTCTTCTTTACTTCTAAACATATAGACATCTATATATCTTATTTATGGTAGAGAGTGAGTGAAATATTTTACTAAGTTGTAATATCAACAACAAATCAAATAACCATAATAATGATTAATAGCTTATTTTTTTAATTAAATCTAACTAAACATACAAACCTATTTTTTAATTATTATAACACAATATTTTTTTTATTTAAAAAATATTTTATTTTTATTTAAAAAACACACATATCCATTTCATTAAAAAAGCACATTTTAACCAATCTCACCAAATCGTCACAAAATAAATAAAGACAAATAATATAACCAAATTCTCACAAAATAAATAAAAACCTGCTCCTTTTTTCCTTTCCTAGTTTTTTTTTACTTTCTTGAAACAAGCACTTGTTCTTTCCTAGCTTTTTGCCTTTCTTGAAACAATCATTTAAGCTTTTTATTTTCTCCCCTAGGCGCTGATTATTTGAATGCGATCATTTGTCATCGTATATGTGTATATTATTAGAAAATGGTGTTGTCCAATTATATTATTTTAGGTTTATGTTTATGATATTTTTTTGAATTCGGCTAAACAATTTATAAAAATATGAAATATAATAAAATATTTTAAAAATTTATTTCACGTTCAATTATCTATTGTTGAAGTTCAAACCGTTTATGGTTGACTTTGCATTCCCGATAGGGTAGAAAGTTGAAGCGTTATTATCTTCCAATTACTTTTCTTATAACTATTCTGTTCTCTCGCTTCAATGTCATTGGAAGCTTTTAAGTAGTTATAATTTGGCAGCTTTTCCATCCTTTAACATTATGTTTTTTATTATAATGATTTAAAAAGGTTTAATCAATTATATTTTTGGTAGTGTTTTTTATTTTAATTTTAGTAGTGGTTTATTTGATATATATTTTGGATTAATTTTTTAATATTTTCTGATTTAATTTGTTTAGAATTTGGTAGGAGTTTGTTGGAATTATAAATTTGAGTTGTAAACTCTTTATAATTTAAATGTTTCATGGATTTTTAAGATGTTGAATTTATATACACAATCAGAAACTAATTTTAAATAATATTATCAAAATTTAACTAAAATATTTTTAGTAAGACAAAAAAACTTCAAAACTTATAATGTTTAAACAACTCCTTACTTTATACTGTAAAATAATATTCAAAAATTAAAAAAGCATTCAATATGGAGGGTTTTCATTAGAGTGATATAGGAGGTTATAAATACTTATATTTTAAAGTTTTCTTATTATTATTTTTCTTATATTTTAACTTTTGTTTATTACTTTTTTTCACATATTAATTTGGTTAAAAAAATATTGGTTATTTTTTTAATCAAATTAATGGGACATAACTTTAGAGGTCGTTTAATTTCCTGCAACATACCTCCTCTCCCATTCTCTACTAAATCACTAATGGCCTTGGAGGTGGAGGAGGATTTTCATTCTCGCTATCATCATCCGAACTAGAAGGAATGTTGTAAAAAATAGAAGATATAGAGAGAGGTGGCACATATGCCAAATCAGGCTCATAGGCCAAAGGTGGAACACCCGCCGAAATAGGCTCACATGCCGATATAATTTCATTAAAATTTACATCTCTTCTAATGATTACATTTTTCTATTTTGGTTGAAAAAGTCTATATCCTTTGACATCCTCAAAATATCCAACAAAAATGCATTTTTCACTCTTAGGTTCTAAGGCTTTATGTTTCGCATCTAGAATATGGGCCCAAGCATCACTTCCAAAAACACGAAAGTGACTTACATCTAGTTTGATTGAGCTCCAGGCTTCTTCTAGATTTATATTAGATTAGGCTGTACGATTAGCCATTTCTTTTAAGTTGTGATTCTTCCTTTCAACTACACCATTTTGTTATGAAGTATATGGAACAATATGTTGTGATTGAATGCAGTGTTTAGTGAAAAAGTTGATAAATTTGTTGTTAACATATTCTCCTCCATTGTCTGATCTTAGCTTAAGAATTTGATTTCCATATTTTTTTTCAACAAAGGCCTTAAATGCCAGGAACATGTTAAAAACTTCACCCTTGAATTTTAAGAAGTATACCAAAGTGCATCTGGAAAAATCATCAATGAAAGTTAAGATGTAATTGCAACCAGAGAAAGAAACAACAGGAAGTGGACCACATAAATCACCATGCACAAGCTACAAAGGGGCTGAAGCATGCCAAGAGGCACGTTTGTCAAAAATATCCCAATGATGTTTTCGGAGTACACATCCGGAACAAACACCATCTGGACAAGATACCATAGGAAGATCTGTCACCATATTTTCTTTACATAGAGTTTGAAGAGAGTGATAGTTTAAGTGACCAAATCGCTCATGCCAAAGTTTGCTCACTTCATCATTATGAGCAAAAAAAACGGAAGGAAGACATGATGACCCAAAGTTGTCAAACTTATACAACCTTGTGGAATCATCAGCAATTCCAGTAGCTAAAATATGTCTATGATCTTTGAGGTCCTTACTTACAACATCATGAGGTGAGAATTCTATTGTTTTCCCTACCTGAATGAGTTATCTAATAAACATATAGAAGGTTGCAGGACAATGTAGGAACACATAATGCATCATTAAATTGACCATTATCTAGATGAATGGTTCCATACCCTACAACACTAAGAGGTATATCATCACCAACATAAATATTTTTGGTGTTACAATCATTTAAAGAAGAAAACATGGCTTTATTTTTGGCTATGTGGTAAGAGGCTTCAAAATCAATGAGCCACTCGTGAGAATGAGAAGAAGAAGAAAAATTCAAAGCATAACCAGATCTTGATGTTTGAAAACCATAAGAAGAAAGTGCAATTCCTGAAGATGTAGTTGAAGAGTTCTCCAAATTGATGTTGTGCTTCTTCATTGCTACTTCCAAGGCTTCCATGTTCTTAGAACACTTTGACTCTACGAGTCCATCACGATTAAAAAAGTTGCAATGTCTATCTATCTTCTTCCCTTTGTTTTTATTTGCCTTATCATTTTGTTGAGTTTCTCTTTCAGTTTTTGGATGACATTGCTTAAGACCCTTGTTTGGTTTAAGACTATTCTTTTTAGGATGCTGCTTCTTAGGATTCTTTTGATATGGTTGTTGCTAGGTTGCTAAGGCTTTCTTAGAAGGGTTACCAATATTAATAAGACCAAGGTGTAAGAGTTTTTCTTGTTCTCTTATCAGAGAATCACAAAATCCATCAAAAGAGGGGGACTTGTAGGCTATTCCTTGAGAAATGAGGGCTTCTCTAGTGGAATGTAAGGTGGAAACAAATACAGAGTATGTAGGGCCGAGCTTAGTAAAAAATGGAATAGATAAGGCTACCATATTCCTTTTTGACCTTACAACCTTCTAAAAGAAGTCTAAGGCTCTTGAATTTGGACAAAAAAATTTCAATAGAAAAAACATTATTGGTGTCCAAAGTAAGCAACTCATTTTCAAGATGATGGGCTTTGATTTGATTTTGAATTCTAAAAACAATACTTCGGATTTTCATAGCTGAATCACGAGTGTTAATTTCTTGGATATGAAATCTAAGATCTTGAACAATGGAAATTCCTATCAACCCTCGTGCTTGATCTTGTTTATTTTCCCATTTAGCGGCTTTATGTCCATCGGTAGGTTTATTTTCTTGTCCTGTGGCTATTTTATAAATTCCTTTACTTCCAAGTGAGTCTATCATGTGGAGTAGCCATTGGAAATAATTGGTGTTGTTAAGACTAATTAGGCATGCACTTTCCATTTAAAAAAAATAACTAAAGCTTAAAATGTTAAAAATAACTGCTCCAATGGAAATATCTCGAAAAATTAGGCTGGTTAAAAAAAACAGCTCGAAAAACGGCTTTTGGATGAAGAAGTTATGCCTTTTTTAAAACAATGCTTATTGATACCGAATAGTTACGTGAAAGGATGAGAGTTGATGATGAAGTTCTAATTTAACCCCACCCTCCCTCCCCCCTCCCCCCCGCCCACCCCCCCCTTTCCAAACTTAATACAATAAGCTCACTTAAAAAAAAAAACTACTCTATGTGACCCACTTTTATAAATAGGTGAGTCACTTTTACAATGATACTATTACATGTGCTTTTTAAATAAAAGGAAGCTTGACAAAGAGACTTGAACCCAAGACCTATATTCTCATAAAGTAACTTTATACCAAGTGAGCTAGTAAAATAATTCTGCAATTGTTTGAAAGGAGGAAAGGTTTTTTTTTTTTTTTTTTTTCAATGTGCATGTTGTTTCTTGCAAAAAAAAACGCAAAAATTCGTGCAGAAAAAAAAATACAAGCATTACGACAGAATGTTAGATTTCCGGTTAGCCTTACCGGAAACTATCTATTTTGTCGTTTTGTCGTTATTTCTAATTTCCCAAGATCGCACAAAGATGCGAGGAAAGAGCATACGTAGCAGAAAAATCTCGTCGTCTTGTTTCTAAATTTCTGATATCGCACATAGCGCAGAGTAAAGAGCATACATAGAGAAGAAGGTATAGATTTTGTAGTTTAAAAATAGATCTCGCAATTTGAAAATAGATCTGGAAATAAAAAATATGACCCGAAATAAACAGAGGGATTAATAAATAAAACTATAAAAAAATGTTTTATACCTCCAGATCTAAAATGACATAACTTGGGCAATCAGAAAACTTTTCGCATGCAACGAAAGGGGTTCCTCACTGTAACAGGCACTCCAGACACAACATACCAGTTCTCCTGGCCTGAAAATAATCAGAAATAGTAGATCTGGAAAAGTACAGTCACATGCAGTCAAACCGGCTTCGGATTTGGATCAACAACGAATACGACCCTCAAAATAACTCTGATACCATGGAGGAATTTACAAGGTAAGTTCCTTTGATCAAATACCAAAGGTCACCTCTCACAAATAGATCACAGATTAGTACACCAGTATTTGACGAGGGAAATAGTCCATGGCTTGAGCCAACGCGACCACTTCAAGAAATTTATTAAAATAAAGAAAGAAACTTTACATAATCTTCTCTCATAAACAGTTACCAGAAAAATGACCCTCCATGCTCTTTAAATAGAGATCATGGACCAATCGAGTGCTAAGCCACAAATCAAGTGTCGGTAATACCGTGGAGAGAGTGAACCGTCAGATCACTACATATCGTGAACATCATATTATAAGTTACAAATGTACATAGTAAAAAAACACACTTTACCTAACTCTACGCTAGACCAAGTTATACTTAACTATTTCCTATGTGTCGGAATATCCTAACACTACCTGCCACTTAGGTTTGTGTTGAATTCTACCCATTGGCTTGTTCATAGCAGATTTTGGTGAATTCCTGAAATTGACAATATTGGTATGTCTCAAGGTTGGGTAGCTTTCCTGTCCTTTCCTCGGAGGCCAATTTCTGTTGTTGTCCTTATGTTTAGACTACAAATAATGCATACGAGCCTTCCGTAATGTCTTATCCATAGTTTCTGTGCTATCGAATTCAATTCTCTCCTTCATGTATGTTGGAAATCCACTGAGAAATTGTTGTACTTTGGCCTTCTCTTCCCAGAGATAAGGTACTTACCTCAGCAAGGATGTAAATTTCAATATACATTCCTCCATCGTTAGCTGTCCTAAACATGGTCATGGAATTCCGTAGACTTTTCATCATAAAATTGTTCCGTTAAGTATTTACTTTTGAAATGTTTTTGAAATTCTTTTGAGGTGATGCTTTTTTCTTCGATCGTGTGTGCAGATTTAACCTCCTCCCACCACCGGGTGGCATTTCCTTGTAGTTGATAGATGGATAATCTAGCTCACAGGTTACTATTATACTCATACACATGAAATTACTTTTTCATTTCAAGCACCCAAGCTTCAGCTACTTCCTCCGCCTCTCCATCAAAGAATGGATGTTTAATTTTTTGAAACTCCCCTTGCAACTCCAGTTTTTGTTTCTTGGCCCTTGCCAAATTGGTTGTTGTGTCTAATTTCTCCTCATCATCAACCTTAACCCTGTGCTAGGTATGGTTGGCTTCTAAATTATCTTTAGTAATTTGCCACTGCTCCCTTGTCTCCTGAGTCTCATGTTCATGACTTGGCTGAGTTTTTCTATGATTCTTCCTATCCGATAGGATTTTCAAGATCTTTTCTTGTTCTTGCATTAATCTCTCATTATTAGTCCGCATATACTCCATTTTGGTTTGCATTTGTTGCATAGTTTCCAACAGTGTTTGAGTTTGCTGCTATTGTTTTGTTAGTAATTGATTTTTTTGGTGCTGTTGGTTAATTCCCAACTGTACACACATTTCTAGATTCAATTCCAGTCCCGGTGTTGACCGGTTTTCCCTAGTGGGTCTATTCGGCATCTGCCCTGCAAATCCACTTCTCATTGTAACAACTCTCTCGTTTACTACTTTTGCAATAGTTCACGCACACGCAGTGCCCGCTCTGGTCTCAGTGTTGTGACCTAGAGCTCTGATACCACATGTAACACCCATTAGCATGCACATAAAAAAAAATTTAATTTACCTTTCACCTTACCCTTTGCAATCATCATAAATCAATATTTATGGCATGATTTATGTGCAAATAAATAAATTTACTAGTTTGTATTAAATGGTGTTAATTTAAACTGTCCATCCGAGTCATTCTAGCGTACTAAACTCTTGGTCATCAAATGTATTGGACACTCGAGGTCTGACATGCTACACATGTTAAGGGTTGGGTCATTAAGTTGATTGTTGTGCATTTTAATAAACCATAAAACCTTCACCATGGAAATTGTATTGAAACAAATTTTTCATATCGTATATAACTTTTGTTTAATGTTTGGAGGCGGACAACGTAGTGAGCCAAGTCTTTTCCGAAACTTCGAGATGGAAAACATGGTCAATCAACTGGCTGAAATATGGACCTTTCCTAGCCTTCGATCTAATTCCAATCGGATGGTTGATGTTTCCCAAGGGTTGGTTAGGGTATTTCCCCCACCCAAACCCTTGGCATGCTGCTCATTTTCTCTTGCTTATGCCGGTATTTTGCTCTGCAACTCGTCGATGCATTCCAAGGAAATATATTGACTTACTTAGCTCATGCCTCATGCAGGGGATCTATCCGGTGGAAGTTTGGAATTTATTAAGGTAAGTTACTATCAATTTATCTCTATAAGATTTGGCTTGAACTGTCTTATGGATTGTTGACTTACCCAAACCGCTTCTGCACATGTACCGTTTATTCTACCAGATTTTCACTTCACTTGCCCTTCTCCTTTGCGAGGGTTTTAACTTGCTTTCATTTTCCAGGTAAATCTTGACTTAATCTTCTTAGTTTCTCTTGCATGATTTGGGGATAGCATTCTGGCTACAATTACTCCATCATTCATCTAGTTTTTTGGCTACCACGACTCCTCTGAGAGTTGGCTCGGAGATCTTGATTAGTCCCTGATGGTTTCATCACCGACGTGGTTTTTATGGAACCCAACTCGGCCGTGAGTATGATGTTTAGCAAAATTCCCTTGTTGATGTTTAAACGTTCTACGGCTAGAACAAAGGCAATCACAGTAGTGAAATTTGTCATTTTATTTATCCTTTCGAATAGTGGAACCCTAACATTGCTTTGGAATTTGAACGTTGAATTTTAAGGGTGCATCATCTTTCCATCTAAAAGTTTTGCTATTTTTTAATTAAGTTTTGAGTGAAGCTCCAAACATGGTTTCCGTAGTTTATTGTTTAAATTCATGAGCAAAATCAAACATGGTCTTTACTAGCTATAACAATATTATGTGTAACGTCGAGACAGGGCTTAACCTGTTTGTATTTATATTTTGAGTCATGACGAGACAGGGCTTTCACTGTTCTATTTATAGTTTGTTAATGCCAAAACAAGGCTTCCACTGTTTATATTCATATTTCGAGTAATTCCCAACAAGGTTGTCTCTGTTTATATTTAAATTTATACGCAATGCTTTAGCCATAATTTTTGTCGTCTATATTACGCCATGTTTTTCTCAACATAATATATATATGTTTTAATGCTTAGGTTAGCAACATGCATGTTTTAATTTCGAATCTTGATGATGTACAATTCCATAACTAGTTTCTTTACTGTGATTCATATGGGATTCTTATTAGTTCATAACTGCTTTCGTATCACTATTTTTAATTATCATTCCCTAGAATATTTGCTAGAGATCATGTGGGAGACTTCAATTATTATCTTGAAACTAATTACAATACCAATTTCATGAACCAGCATACCTACTAGTTGTATATGTGTCATATGTTATACTCGGTTTGGAAAATTAGTTATTGGTTGAACCTTATTACAGTTTTCCCTCACAGTTACTATGGGCTACTACCTTATTGTAACTTATCCATCATAGACTGTTCAACTCGGGGTTCCCCCTAGGTTGGGCTAACTGTGATGGAACTTAACTTTCTTGCATTAGGTTTCACACCGATATTAAGATTGTTCCATCATAACCAACCCAATTGCACTAACCAGATTAATTCTGCCACAGTACTACCCTTCACTTCACACGTAGGTTTTTCCTGTGTATTTGCACATATATCCCACAAGATTAATATTCTAATTCTATTACCTTCAAAGGCCACTCGGTATCAAGCACACAATGAGTAACCTCTCCCTGGCCTAGCAAGATCCCTGTGTATTTCTAAGTATGAATAATGGTTAAATTCAAAAACCAACTAAGGTTATAACCTGTAGGTATTTATCTAACTCATTAACCAGGGGTACAAGGTTTATATATTCATTCCATTCAATACTTAATATACATACACACCTGCAACACTTTAATGTATTAATTTACAGTATTGCAAGATTTCCAATATTTTGCTATCATATTAAATACAAAGGTCAAATGTATTACCTAGAATTTCACAGTTATTATTTAACTGGTAAAGCTCGAGTAGGAAAGCTTAACAGAAGGGTTTTCTGCCCTACCGATGAGATCGACAATTACATCTGATGCTCCCCTAGAGACCCTACTACCAGACAACCATTGAAATCCTCTATCAATCTAGACTCTTTTACAGACCTCAGAACTAGTTTTGATTTCAGTCTACCACAAGTTCAAAGAAGCTCCACTCGTCGTAACTTTCCATCTCTGGAGACATTCCTAGAAATCTCCCATTTCTTGATACAATTTTGTGTTCTTTCTCTCTCTTTCATCTGAGGGTGTAACCCCTCTCCTCCTACGTGATTTTATCTCTCGGGAGAAAGATCAAGAATCACAACTGACTAACTTTGTGGTAGTTAGGTCACTACTATTGGACCTCTCCTCTTACTTTCCAATTCGAATTTATGTAACTTAAGCTTGCCCATTCCTAATAATCACACACTAATTAACATATATTCATATATGCAATATTTATTCAATTCATAAGTAATTTCTTTTAACTTGATAGTTTTTTGAAATTAAATTGAAAATTATTAAGTCACCCAAATAGTCAAATAAGTCATAACCAACCAAAATCAGCTCACTATACAAGGGGTTACAGAAGGACTCTCGCCTATTTGTGTCCTGGCATGGCGACACAGGGATGTGGAAAAATTGGTATCTGGGGCGCTTCATTGGATTTTTCCAGTAATGTTCGTGGCTAAATTGCGAGGGCCTAAGTATTAGATATAATCTTCTTCAGTTAGAATGGTGGATAGGATGGTCCTATTTTAAGTCCAACGTTTGAGGACATCAAATATTCTTTTTTAATCGCATTTGATTTTTATTTTACAATGAATTGCAAGAATTACTTGAGTTTTGATTCACGAACTTCTACAATAATTGTGCTTCCTAGACAGAGTTGAGTTGCATAGTTAAATATATGTTGATCTCCTTCCTAGTTTCCATCACCAAGGCATGCACAACTCACTTTGATTCATGAACTTCTACTATAATTGTGCTTCCTATAAAGAGTTGAGCTGCATAGTTAAATATATGTCAATCTCCTTCCTAGTTTCCATGACCAAGGCATGCACAACTCACTTGATATGTAATGGGAGAATTGAGTTTTCTATTAAGGGGGAGTTGTGAGATGAAATAATCTTAGTGTGTAAAGGACCAAGTAAAAAAAAAGTTCATCTAAAAGTTGGATGAAAAATTTGGATGAACCATGTATGTGAAGGACTTCCTATTAGACCAGTTGTATGAACAAGTACAACCTGTAATTGCTAGATTGGCCAAACGCAGATCTTGTTGATTGAGATAGAGACAAATAGTCATGATGATGAACCACCTTTGGTTGGTTCGAAAACGTTGACCACGTTCTTTTCATGTGATTATTACGAAAGAATTTCTACTAATTTAGACAAATAGTTTTTAGACAAATAGTCATGAAAGAGACTACTTGGAAATATAATTCCTACTTATCTTTGTTGTGATTCATTGAATTTGTTTCTAATGTTTAATTGTTGAGATCTAAATATTTACTAGATTGATGTACACTTTAAATATTCTCTCAACCAAATAATTGTGTATCCAAAATAATTTACATATCTTAAAACAGCCCTACATGTATTTATATGTAACATTGTTTAAATAATTCATATTTTAATCAATTTTTCAAATTAAAAAAAATAAAAATAAAATATAAAAAATAAAAAATTTATTTTCACTCACTACTGGTGGAAAGACCTATTTTAACATGCCTTTTTAAATACACTAATTTTAAAAGAACGCTGTAGTCTAAAAAAATAACAGAATGGCGCGGAATCCGGCAGAGATTTTGAAAAAATCCAGCAAAGATTTTTGTTTACAGTTGTTAAACTTCAGTGTTTTGGGTGTCTTAAGAGTTTTTGATAATGCTGAACTCATTCCACTCTGAAAAATGGATTCCAAAAACTACAACTACCTCATTTTTTGAATTTTACTGAGCCGAATTCTGGCAAAAACCTACCATCCGAGCTATTCTGTTGCCTACAAAAACAACTCCTAAAAGAAGGCATGCCTAACCAAAAATCAGTCTTTCCCACTGGACGCAAAGTCACGCAGTTTTGTTGAATGGGCTGTCGCTGCTCACCACAGCGGCTTAGGGTTGGCGGTCATTGATCCTTAATTCAATAAAGTTGACAGCTTGCGGGCGCTCTATTCAATACGACAGCTGCAATGACTCTGCAAACCAGAAAGGAAGGAGTGGCTCTGTATGGTAGCAGCGGCAACGGGCTCTTAGCAAGTTTCTGACTTAGCTCTGTTCTTACGTCAAAAGAAAATTTGTGCTTTTCCACGCAGACTGCAGCTGCAATTTATTAATGCTTTGGCTTTTTGAATGCTGTAGCTGTGATATCTATCAATCCGATAGATGAACAAAGGAGAAAACCACACGATAGCATATTCAGATACGGGCTACCGCTTAGTAAATTGCTCGAATCAATTTTTTTTTTTTTTCATATTGGCGTTCCCATTCAAAGTGGCTGCAGGCCTTTCCAACGCAATCCACAGAGCCTGACTCTGATGTAGCCAAAGAGAATTGCGCTCATATTGCTATGGTCGTAAAGAATTAAAAATTTAAAAAATAAAGATGTTAATTGCGTAGAGAGGTGCTTTTTATAGTGCACTGTGGCGTGATGGTAAGGGTGTTTATTAGTCATCAAAATTGAGAATGTTAGTCAAAATAAAAAATTTTAAAAATTAAAAAATAAAGATATTTAAATAATTATATAAAATATAATTATAATCTGGGTTCATAAAAAAAATAGAATTTGAAAAAAGGTTTACATCAAGATAGATTTTCAATTAGATGAATCTTAGCTAGTTTTAACTCAAAATTTTTAAAAATATAATATTAATCTTAGCTCATGACAAAATATTGCTAAATTTATTTTTCTAAAAATAATTTGAAGAAATAACTAAATGAATTGGTAGAGATTATTCTCCAACATAAAAAGAAATTGGAAAAAAAAATATTATACACAAATTCAAATTTACTCAAAACAATTCTTATATTACATCCACAAAACCAAATTAAAAGCTACATAAATAAAGCTAAATCCAAAAAATTCAAACATCACAACAACCCAATCTAACTAACAAACCAATCTTCCCTATCTAAATAACATTTCGCAATTCAAATATGGAATTCTTAAATATATATATATAATAAATAATTTAGACGACAAAAATTACTTACTTGTTGTCATCATCGTCGAACGTCATCATTATAAGAAAAGTGCTTTTCGTTGTCAAAGGCGGCACCATCAGTGATCAAATTTGAAGGGCGGGTCTGAATTTCAATTAGAAGGGCATATATTTATGTCGCCCTTCCATGATGAAAACCTTAAAAAAAACATTTCAATTGACCACAATACATTATTTTTACATTTCATTTTTAGAAAGAAAAACCATCAATCTTTATGTTAATAAAAGACCATTACATATACAATAGTGAAGGAAGCTCCATCTTGCATTGCTTAAATCTCTCATTGGCAATGCCAACATAAGTCTTGAAGACACTATTATAAGAATTTGGATGGATACCACCGGGATATAGGAGATTCTGATGTGTCAGATTGTGTAATGCAATTTTGACTTTGTTTGACAAGGAGCAGTAGCCTAGAGGTCTGGTTTTTTCTTATATAACTTCTTTTTATTTGAAACATTGTTTACAAATATGAATACAACAATGAAATTATGAGCATGATGGACAATTATTCAAGCTCATGATGCCAAACCATGATGTTGTAAGCTTTGCATTTAACATTTTTAAATGTTAAAGACAAATAGTCAAAATCACTGACAACTTAGTATGCCATTATAAAGCATCATTCCTTGTTCACTTTTGTTAATAGGGTTATGTCACACAATGATCTCTCTTCTCTGGCATTTACTTGTATTGAAGATCACCATTCTAAGAATAAGGAGTCATTTTTTCCAAAAATAACCCTAGCCAAACATTGACAGTGCACCAAGGATATCTTTCTATAATTCATAAGTACATATGTTCTACTTCTAAATCATGTCTTGGGAGTGGTCATTTTGCTGGAAATTATTCACCAGTTGGTTTCATACCAAAGTCTTTTTCTCATTTTTAGCACCCAAGACATGAACTTTTGAAAGATAATGGTTTAAAACAACATAAATATTTGAAAATTTACAAGAATTTCCTGGCAGACTTTGAATATGAATTTTGAAGTCAAGTGTATGATGATGTATAGGATAAGTGTCATTTTGAAAGGTAACATAAGAACTTTGTTGATATTGATTTGGGAAAGTTTTAGATTTCGACCTTCACCATTCATAATAGATGTCAAATTCTGGATTTTTCTTGTGGTTGAATGAAATGTACCATATGGTTTTACTTTGGGAAGAAAGCTTCTCCTCATATTTTATTTCCCAAATAGAAAATTGGAGAAGAGTCTCCATAATTGAGGTCCAAAGCAAGCAAAACAATGTCATATTGACTATATCTCTTATTCAATGTGGTAGAGAGATTGTACAATTGAATACCCATAGAGTAGGCCTTACACTTGGCTTTCATACCCATTAGCATATTTTGTAGAAATGTGAAATATGGCATGTCAGAAGAAATGGAACCCAGGTTTGCTGAACCTAATTAGGGGGCATCCCAAAACCTTGGTTATTGTTGGTGTAACCTGGAGTGGAGAAGGAGGTCACATGTTGTTTTTGATCCATGGCAAATGTTACTGATTAAATTTCAAAATATATTGCACCCCAACATTGGTGGGGATACAAGGAGACTCCAAAAGTGGAGGCAAATTTGGAGAATCAATATCAAGATAACTTGAGCTTATCGAAAGCGCTAATGGGCCATTTTAGCTCTAAAATATTTCTGAAATACAATCACATCCCATAATATTTTTTCACTCTTATGAATTTAAAATAGGAACCAAAATAAACATATAGAAATTAGTACACCTTAATGAAATTGAAATAAGGAAAAAGTATGACAAAACATAAATAATTATATTAAAAGTATATGAAAGGTCTTATTTATAAAATTTAAAATAAATTCTAGCTTACATAAGAGGTATCAATGGAGTTCTAGCTTATAAATTTCAGATTTGATAAAATCATTATTCTAATGTCTATTAAAACTCTTTTGGAATGCCGATACTTCCAATAATTGCACATCTCAAATAATTGGAACAACAGTCCCTTGAATTGGCCGCAAAATTGATCCAAGGTATCTTTTTCTTCCAGTTATAAACCTTTGACAGTTGTGGTTCTCTAGCTTAACATATCTTGTGTGATACCCTGCAATTATTAAATTCAATATGGTAATAAAAAAACATAACAAAACTTGAAAGATATTATAAAACAGAAAGTAAAATTCAAATGGTATAAAACTAAAAAAATTCACTTACACTGATGGTAATAAACACTGAAACTTAATAGTTCTTTCAATCTATTCTCATAGTGGAAGATGTTTACGAGTTTTCATCTCCTTCCATTCATCATAAAAAACATTCCAATCTACTTCATTTAGAGCATGAGGTGCACTGAGAGAGAGAAACATTAACATGTCTAATGTTTTTAAAGAATTTTTTGATCTATCATCATTTTTAATTTGATTTGATTTTGAAAAGCCTCTTTCACATACTGGTGTACTAGCCGGAATAACAAGAATTGCTTGCCATAGCTGCATTAAGCATGGAAATCTTTCAAACCATTCAATTTCACCTCCACATAGATCCCATACTCCAAACATATGTTTTTTGGGTAAGATTTATAAATAGTACATATAAATTCATCAATTTCACCCATAAATTTAATGTTGTCCACAACAAGCAAGCCTCCAACACTAAATTTTTCACATAAAGATGTAAACCATCTTCTTGTTTGAGAGTCTCTATCATCGATATCCTCATAATAATTATGAGGACTAAAAAACTTAGCTGCATTAAAAATAGGCAAATTTGTGAACCTTGCATTCAGAGAGTCAATCACCTTCATTACAAAACATTTTCCCAGCATAGTGCAATCATCTAGTGTCCCTAATCTTTGTGACTTCGGAAAACTCTCAAACCTCAATTCATGTACATGTACTATACCTGTGCAATATGCAAACTCAAGAGTTCCTTTTTGTGTTTTACTTAAAAAATATGATGTGTGCATTGCACCTGCCCCAAATGTGCCTCTTAGAAATCTCTTCTAAAAGAAGCTGATAGTGATATCCAAAGTCGTTTTAATAGATGTAATGTCAACATGATCCTCTTGAAAATTTTGATTCATCTTATTTAACTCAATAAGCACATTTGCAAGTAAGTGGTTGAACTTGAAATATTGTAGCCATCTCATACATTTTTTTCTCCACTAACTCCCAGTATCTTAACAAAACAAGCATGAAATTAATGAGTCTTTCCATGACCTTTTCTCTAGAAATCCATCTAATATGATGAATCTGTAACACTTCTAGCCTTGTGATTTGAAATGACTCCATTATCTCTTTCAATTCTCCATGTCTTTTAGTAGATTTCCCTAACCATGAATAGATATTGTTTGAAAACTTATCAACAGCTTGCAACTCTTCAAAATATGATGAAGCATCATTTGTTGTTAATGCTTCTCGATGAGCGATACAATGGCTATCTAATAAATGAGGGGCATGTCAATGAAGCTTAGTAGATAAACCTTCACGAATACCCCTCATGGATGATGCTCCATCAGATCCAAGTCCAACTAACTTTGTCATGGAAAGATTCATGTATGCTAAAAGAGATGTCACACCATCATACATAGATTGTGATGTTCCATCCTTAATTTTTAGCAAGTGTATGAATTTTGCAGCACATATACATCTTCCTTAATTTGTCAAATATGTAATATAAAAAATCAAATGTTGCACCATAGCCTGATCAGTGCTTTCATCAACTAAAAGTGAGTAATATGGGCTTTGTAAAATATAATCTTTTAATTTTCTCCAATATACCTCCTTAGCAGCTTCTAAAAATTATTTTCTAGATGTTGTATTTGTATATGCTGAGTATTCATCTATTAAAGGCATGTGAGGAGTGTTTTTATACCTGTTCAAGTCACAAATTGACTTATATACTTCCAAAGGTAAATCGTGTATTGCAACAAAATACATGTTCTTAATAACTAATATAATTCTCTCTTTCTGAGCATCAACAATTAGCTCTACATGTTTTGTAATTGGAAGAGTACTCCGTTTTCTTTCTCCCTCTAAAAGTTGCAAAGAAAATTTATGAGCTTCTGATGTTGCATGGATGTTTAAAGCACTAACTTGAAGAGTTGTGCATCCATATTTAGCAAATGAAGTTTCCCTTTTAAATTTTACACACCATGAATATTTTATCCTTTCAACACCATTACAATCTTTTACCTCATAAGCCCATGGAAATATCATCTTCCATTTGGACTTGAATGTTCTTTTGTACCTCTTGGATGTCGGTTCCTCTTCAAGAAGTTCTATACTATCTGATTCATGGTCCTCATCTACATGATCATATACTTCATTTTCAGAAATGTGCAGTTGATTAGAGCATTGAGAGATACCAAATGCATTATAAAGTGAACGTCGTTTCAGATCCTTTTTTGGGCGACCAAGAGGTGGCATTTTATACCTGTAAATCATAATCAATCAACAAAACAAGAAATATAAAAAAACAGATTAATATAAAAACACATAGATTCTTTGAAAACAAGACAGTAGACAAAAAAACTCATATGAAAACTAATGAAATGAAAAGCAACAAATAGATCTCACACACAGAGGTTTGTTTATCATTGAAATTAAAACTAACATTGATCTTCATGTCCTGAAAAGGGGAAAAAGGGAAAGCTAAGCTTGTTTTTCACACCTAAAAGTTATCCAATTTGTTATTGCATTTCATATATTGTTAGGACCAACTACAGTCTGTTAGGAATTAAAGACAATTAACCAAATCTAAAATAATCTGTTTGTCCTGCATAAGAGACTGATCATGATATTCCCTAGCTTAAATTTGTTACTGTATATATTATAGAGAAGATGCACATATACTTTGCTAGATATTACTTGTTTTTAATTGGAATTTTTACACAATAAGTTTTTTTTTTAATTGTACTTAATCCTGATCTGAGTTCAAATTTGTATATTGTTGTCATCAACTCCTTTTCAGTTTGATCATTGAAAGGGAGACATAAATACTTCAAGCATACTTTACTCCTTTTCAGTTTGACTCACCACTTCACATAAATGTCCAAGCAGTTGATTTCTTCTTTTTATCAGTACATCAATTGAAGTTCCAAGGCTTCCCCATGTGGGTAAAACTATTGTCCCTTATCCTTAGTCAATTATGTGTAAGCAAATCATAAAGATCAATTCCAAAGAAAACACACAAATTGAAATATTGGTGAATAAATTATGACTATATTGGTAAAGAACACATAGAAGAAAACATAATTGAAATATTGGTGGATCAATTATAACTATGTTCTTAATACTACACTGAGCTCAACATAAATCATCAAAAATAAAAATTTTGAATACCCCTTTGATAAAGGACCCTCCATGGCAAAGCTATAATTAGAAAATACGTACATCGTACCTAAAAGCTCGTTGTAGGACATGAGCAATGGCTAGAAAATAAGTACTTCCAAACTGAAACTAAGACTTACTGCCCAATAAAATATGTTCTCCATCTCATGGATATCTCAACAAATTTCTGCAAATTCTGTGCAATTTAGTTTTTTTCCTTGTTTAACTATTCCTCGCAGCTTGGTGCTTCTCATATCAATCCAAAAAGCTTGGAAATGCCTCTGGGTATTTAGAAATGATGCTTTTGGTTGTAGGTGATCATTTATGTGCAATGCAATCATTCAAATATATTTTATTGATGTGCAAACACAAGAAGCTCCGAAAAGCATTGTGAAATACCCATGGGGTCCCTTGCAATTCTCTTGCTTGAAATTTGTTAGCACGATTTTCTTGAGTCCAGGGTTGTTTTGATTCCAGTCAAATTATCTGTTATATTTCTGATATGGTTTATCTCATGGATATCCATATCTCTTTTATATCAAATGACACAGATTTTTTTAAATGAAAATGAGGGGCATATAAAACCTTGATTGGATTCTCATAATACAAAGAAGAGGGCATCTCATTGCTCCTATCTGGCATAGAAATTTTTTTTCCATCCATTTAAAGGGAACAAAAGAATTTATAGAAACGTTAAAACTATAGTGCATTTATTTGCTTGCTATTATTTGATGATGAGATTTGCTTCCTTGTTTCATATGGTAGGCAAAGTACTCTCTGTATTTTACCCTCCTATTGTTGGATTGCTTGTCATTGTTCATTTAAAACTAAGAATTACCCTCTTTTTTTTGGATTGTTTGTCATTGTTCATTTAAAACTGAGAATTTTATTATTTTTTTTTAAAAAGACTTGTTTGCATGCAAAGATATCAAGAATGAAATAGGAATGAGGGAATGAGAATGATAAAAAAGAGTTTTGCATATGCAAAGATATCAAAGGATTTGAATGAAATAGGAATGAAACAATGAGAATGATGAAAATATGAGAGATTGAGAACCCATTCTTCATCAAAGAAAGAATGAGCCATCATCAAACCATTACATGATTTGATTCCAATGGAGAATGTAATGGGAGTTTCTTCAGGGATACTAGTGGGAGGTCCCCGAGTCCAGGTTGGGCTCAGATATTTTCGCGAAATTCTAAAATTTTCAGAATGCCATTGAACTTTCCTTTAAATTTCTCAAATTTCGCTTTGAAAAAGTGAGTGCCAGGAATGGAGTGGAGTATAATGTGTGTTTTATTTCAGTAGGTTTCAGAAAAAGTGGTGCCTCCATTTCAATTATTATAATATGTATACTAAAATGAACTTGGCCAGCTTTGTCTTTCTTTCCATTCACTTTTCCCAATGACAATTCCATTGAAATTGAACAAAGACATATGTTAAATATTCTACAAAAGCCAAAGTATACATTTCCTATAACAGTAGAGCTTCCATATTCTCTCTATTTCCAACTGGTGGAGGACATGCTGTCTGTAATCAGTGTACAAAAATCCCAAGTTGATAGTGCTAAGTTTTTAGCTGATTCCCAAAACGTTTTTGATGCTCTTCCTCCATTCTAACCACAAAGGATTAGGATAGATCCTTTCGGCTCCAAGCAAATAATTACTTGCAAGTTTATCATCTCCAAAAATCCTATGTCTCAGTGACCCCATTGATAATTGTACCTCTCACAGATCTGTATTTATGGTGATGGACATGTTAGGACCAGGGCATTAAGAACAAAGCATAGCCAGAGATCCCAACCCTTTTTTTTTTTTTCAGATTTTTTGCTCAGGAAAAATTGTGCTAAACTCTAAAATATTCACACCCATCATGGGGACACAACATTTGAATGGAAAAAGGTTTCAACAACTTCTTTTCTTCCTCCTCCTACTTTGTGCTGTTATCTGCTCAGGTAAGTTCAGTTTTCTCACTTAGATTGTTTGCATCATGTCTTATTGATTTGGGTTTGTACTACTCTGTGATTCTGTACTTATTTTATGTTGGTTGGTGGGTGATTTTCTCATGTAACAACATATCTGATCAACCCACTATCAATGGCTCTGTGTTGGCCCAATATTTTGTAAATCAAATTGCTGTCCTGTGAGAAAATGTGGCCTTGGCATCTGTACATATTTTATGTTGGTTGGTAGGTGATTTTCTCATGTAACAACATATCTGATCAACCCATTATCAATGGATCTGAGTTGGCCCAAGAGTTTGTAAATCAAATTTTTGTCCTGTGAGAAAATGTGGTCTTCGCATCTGATGCACAATCTTCCATAATTGTGTTACAGTTAGTGGGGATGTAGGAGATTATGATAGGCATTGTTTGGAAACGTTTGACAGTTCTGTGTTCCTTTTGAGCTTATGGTTTGATATATAATATTATTTATGTTTTTCTAGGAAGATCAATTGGAGTGTCATATGATTCAAAGGACATATCCCTGCCATCTCCTAAGAAGCTTGTAGAACTGCTAATGAAACATGATCTATTCCATGTTAGGCTCTTCGATGCCAATCCCATTGTTTTGGAATCTTTATCTGGGACAGGGATTGAGGTGTCTGTGAGTATGAAGTATAAGAAAGCAAATGACATTGGAAAATCGAAGTCACAAGAAGAATTATGGCTGAAGAAAAACGTTATGGGTTTCATGCCTGATACTCTCATAACCAGTATCATTGTTAACCATCAAGGGATATCAAAAGAAGTAGTATTGACATTGGTATCTACTTTGTTGGCAATGCAATGGTGACTACTCAAGATCCAAGTAAGCTAGATGCCCATATACTATGTTTGTTTTTTTCCCACTGCTTTTCTTTTTATTGAATTTCTCATTTTATATGGATTCCTATGGTCCTGTGGTGACGATAAAAAATTTATCCACTTCTACACAGTTTGTTGTCTGCTTGTGTTCTTTCACTACGTCAACTTCTTGGATACCTTCCATTGATTATCATCTACATTCTGTTAGATGATTGTTGAGTTGCATGCTTATTCCATGCCTAGTTGAGCTCATCTGAATGCAAAAGACATCCTCCACTGATATACATGTTCCCATTGTAGGTTCCACCATGATAAGTAAATGACAGGATTATAGACCCATTTCCTGTATGTTGTCTATCTTAAAACTGCGTTCAACCTTCAAATGTAAACACTTGTTATGGATAACTTGTATTGTTCAGGATATTTCCTTTTGGTTTAATGATGGAACTATGTGATGTATTAGGAGAGAGTTATATTTGTAGAAAATATGCTTTTTTGCATGCAACATAACTTTCATTTATGCCTGGATATATTGCATATTATTTTTTCTTTATTGATTTCATTATGAGAAGCTAAGGGTATGCATACTAAGTTTCTGTTATACCCACTCCGTCTTCTGCAAATTTTACTGTTTCGATTTATATGAATATAAAAGACTTTTTCGTTTCTTGTGCATGGTTTTGGTTCTGCTAGATTCAAGATATTTGATTGTGATTAAAATTCTTGACATGCATTTTATAAAATCTTCCCTTCATGGGTTAACATGATATACAAATTGAGGCTTGAAATTTTGTGAGGTTGGAGAATGCATTACACTCATGAAAATCTTCCTTTATGGATTTTTTGATGACAGGTACTAGGACATGCACATTTACATCAAGGTATATACTAAGGAGTTGCATTCCTCCTATCTTTTGTACCATTTTCTATTCTACAATAAGTATTTTTTCAAGTTTTCACACAGAATTTAGAGTTAAGTTTCCATATTTTTGATATATTTTATGCTCTATCTCAGCTTATATTTTTGTATCATTCTGATTTTTCCAAATTTCTTGCAGTAGTAGTAGTTCATCACTTCTTAATACAAGCATACCTACATCTTGTGGCTTGGGTGGTATTAGTATTCCACCAACATTGGGAAATAATGGTGATGCAACATCCATATTCTTTTGTGTTCCGGTTTTCTTTGCTTTGTTTTCTTTGATTGTGTCTATGATGGTCGAAAAACGCTTTAGATGTTCTACGTATTGATCTCTATTGGCTGAATCGAGGAGAAACATCAAGATGTTTTAGTTGGCATAGCTAGTGTAGACAGAGAGCTAGGGGATGCATACGAAAAACTCTCTAGAGTTTGATCCCATTTGTCCCAACATTTTTTTTATGTAATGGGGGGAACGTTAGGAGAGAATTTGAAAATGGGTACACCAGTGCAGTTCAAGTTGCAATTCTTTGTAGGAAAGAGAGGTTAAATATAGTTGGTATTCAGTTTATCACTGGGACAAATTGGTTCCACATTTTTTGAAGGCGAGTCTGGGCGATAACAGATCGATTATTATACAGTGGGAACTTACTTGTCCGCCCAGGATCGATACATGCCCAACAACACCAGCAACGACAATAAAAATGGGCTGAAACTTGAGAATCCTAGCCTCGAAGCTAAAAAAATTCCTTTGAAGAAACAGGGATAAGCACTGGGAAGATCTTGTATATATAGCTTACTGTGAATGCGGTGGAAGGGACATCTTGCTTACTGCTGAAGGGCTTTCAACGACAAAATTCAACATGATTTCGCAATTGTTCGTGCTCTCACAGAGGGGAGACAACATTGTCTTCTGAGATTGTAAGTCCCGCCATCATTCCATTGTTCCTCCTATTAATCGTTCATCTAAGCTGACCATGACAAAAAGGAGGGTGAAGGTGTTTCTAAGGGTACGCAATGATGTGTGTGAGGAGGCACCACGTGTCAAATTCACATTGGAAGGAGGATGATGAAAATAGGTGCTTTAGATTGGCTGGATGTCATTCAATTTTGCATATTGATAAATATTCTTGTTTAAAAGAGATTCATCCATAATGTGGAAATAATTATATTTATGGCACCAAAACCATTGAAACATAATTGGATTCATAATAATGGGCTCACTCTGATGAAAAAAAATCCACAACTACAACAGAAAAGGCACTAGAAAGCATGATTCATGCCAACAAGACCTCTTGTCCTGAAAATATGCATTTATATGCAATAAAAGTGTGGATGATTGTGTTAGCCTTGTCAATATTCAAGAAAATGGGATAGAGTTGGGATGAAAAATCCTAGATGCAAACTTCTCAGGAGAATTGATAGGATTGTGTGTTGAATGTATTTGCAATTATCTTGTTACAGAAATTAAGATTTGTAATTAAGAAAAGGAGCTAGTTGCAAATTCACTCACACACCATGTAAACCTGGCCACCTACAAATAGTGCTTTACTTGAAATGGAAATTTCCCATCTTCCTTCTCCAGCGAAGACACAAATATATTGTATGAAGAACCTCTTTATGATATATATGACACAATGATAAGAAAGCATGATTTTGAGGGTTGGTTGATTTTATATGTCTCAAAATGATTTGATGTTTGGCTAAAGGGTGTTTCTCTGCCTTTGGTCACATTTTCTAGGACAAATTTAATAGGAATGAAAGTAAGGATCATGGGCCCCAACTGTATGTCAGGCTAGAAGAATGATTCATACACATATAGTGTTCAAAATACTGTGTTATAGATGGGAAAATGACAAGAATCTATCAAAGATGTACCTTGTGGAAATACAATGGCTGCAGTTGGGTTAAACCATATCATTACTCCAAATGTTGATTTTACAAAAGGAAAAGAAGCCAAATTCAGTTTGCGAATATTAGAGCCAAAGCTACGCTCTCAAATTTATGAAATTCTAAGATTTCCCTATTAAAGCAATTATGGTGTAGCCTCTTCATATTCATTAAAAATATCAAGGAAGTGGACTTGGAGAAAGTCCCATCAAGTCTTGGGCATAGTTATAGCAGAGCCAGAGTAAAGAGGTAAATAGAGTGGATGAAACAATTTTACAGTCCATTAGTCTTCTTGATATCTTGGACAAAGACATAAATACATTGTGCATGAGAATAAGAGAGTGGAATTCATAACATTTTCCCAGGCTGTTGAAGATTATCAATGGAAACTATATCTATGCAGGAGTAGAAGAATATGTGAAGAACAACTCCACTTTGTTAAGGGATGCTTGATCTAAGTTGACAGATGTAAATGGTGATTAATACAAAGTTAAATCATCTCTTGACTTGGCTTAATTAATGTTGAGCACTCGCACAAAAGGTTATAAAACTTGTAGAATGTTGAAAGGTGCTTCATTATAATCTTGTATCCAACTGAAATATACTGCTATAAGCCTAGCATATTTAACTAGTGAAATATGAATATACAAGCTTGAATCAAATTGACGGACCGAAGGTTTATGAATCCAAGGAATTTTAGATTCAAGATCAATAATCACACCATATGTTGTTGAGATGCATGGAAGATCTAGGCATAATAAGAAGTGGAAACATTTGTTTTGGATAAGGAAGGAAAATATCCAAATCTTGAAGGAGAAGACACTAAAACTATGTTATCAAGAGTATACAGAAAAGCATAGCATGAGGACCTTTTAGATAGAAAACTCAGGCCAGCTTAGCATTGTGATATTCAAGGCTGAGGGTTGCATCCAATTGTTACTGGAGTGGACTCTTACACCCATGCATTTCTCGATACTGGTTGATATGTACATATAATCTCAATTTATTCATTCATGTATTAGAGCTTTGTTAACCATTTGCAAGACAGTGAAGGAAGTTAAAGCCTCAAAAACACGTTTTTACAAAACTCCCTTTGCCTAGCATGTCGAATCATGACTATTCATTTAGTTTTTTATAATTTTACATATTCCACAACATATTCCTGTGCTTTGCTATTTTTGCAGGGGTTAGATCCGAGATCTGAATTTCTCAGCACTAGGCAAAGATTCCTTAGATGAGGGGAAAACACTTTTGTGTCATTCAAAGGATGTGACTGGAAAATGGTAAGGTGAATCAAATTATTGCCCCTATCAAGCTGTGTAAGGTCTTGAATATCAGAAGTATTAAAATATTCCCCTTCCCCCACTCGATTGGTTTATTCCAAGCAGAAAACCCTTATGTATGTATCAATAAAAACAAGTTCAAGTTGCAAAGCTCTGGTATTGATTCTAGATGCAAGTATTGTACATAAATTTAGGTTGGCTTTGGACTGTCTTTAGTTTATATGAGATGAATCTATTCTTCATGTGGCTTGTGTGGTATTCCCTTTTTCATATTTTTCTCTTTTGAACAACGTTGCTGAGTTGGGACTAAGTTATAGACTCGAGAGAGAAACATTTGATCACAAGTTGATATCATTGTACCCTTCAAAGGGAAAGCTGAGTATACGGGCTCAAAAAATTCACGAGTCAATGTATGTTCGAGGACTAAAATTTCCATAAGAAGGGCCAAGTGTTACACTGAAAATTGTTATCTTGACATTCTGCTATCTGTATGAGCTCGTTATCACTCATACTTCCTCCTTTGCAAGTCTAACACATCAGTTCCTCATGTCAAGCCTTAAAAATAAGAGAAAAA
The DNA here is from genome assembly GCA_034641835.2 of Pinus albicaulis. Lineage (NCBI taxonomy): Eukaryota > Viridiplantae > Streptophyta > Pinopsida > Pinales > Pinaceae > Pinus > Pinus albicaulis. Next base: position 803,841,927 of record CM076581.1, on the reverse strand, counting down.
CTCTCAAAAATCTCTTTAACTCTAGTATCACACTTTCTCTTTGTATTACCTGCGGTCCTGCACCTAATGTTCATTACTCATGTGTACCTGAACGCACTTTATCTGTGTTAAGGGTGCGGACCCCTGTAAAAGATTAAAAAGGCGCAAAGTAAGCCCAAAATCTCACTTTCAGTCATTTCTAGAAGCTTCTAGAAGGAATCTTGCGGTGGCAAGTTCGCTCTTTTTACATTCATGCATCCCATGCCTTAAGGAGCTAACCCCTTGATGTGAGGAGCTTATCCCTTTGAAGGAGGATTCTATCCCTTCATAGTTGGAACTGAAACCTCCTCTTTTGCACTATAAAAAGAGGCCTTAGGTAGCCAGAAAGGGAGTTGAAGCTTTAGAATTATTTGAGGTAAAGTGCTGTTGGGATTCAGACTCATTTAACTGAGATTTTGTGAGGAAAGAACACATAACTCTATCTGTCTCAGTTGGAAGAGTGCAATGCTTGTCAGAGTAGAGGAGATTCCTGCTTCGAACCCTGGGAAGGTCTGTTCAACATCAAGGCTAAGGTTGTAAGGTTTTCTTTCATTCAAAGTTAATACAAATGAATTCATTTTTCTCAATAAGTTGTTAATTAACTGTTTATTTCATGGATTCCTTGATCACCATTATAGGCATGATTTATAATATTTAATATGCAGGTGCTATTTAATGTTTTCTTGTTTTTGATTGCAGGTCTTTAAAGATAACTCCTTCAAGTGATCGAAGGACAAATACTTCGAACAAGCATTGGATCTACGGTAAGACCTTAACACCTTTATAGTATTCTTTTGTAAATCATATATGTCTAGATAAATATAGGTTTGTTTGGTTGTTTTTTCCTAGATTACCTTTTGGTACTAGGGAGATCGATCTTATCCGCAAGATTGATTTATTTGGTCAACAAATTGGCGACTCCACTAGGGAAGGATTCTTGTTTTTTTATTTTCCTTTGTTTTGACTTGAGAAAATGATTTTTCTAGTTTTTGATTGATGGATACTCGCCTGGGTAGCTTAGGTTTACTTTGATTTGAAAATTTTTGAAGTCTTTTGTGTTTTTATTGAACTTTTCTGGGGACCGCACTTTGTTTTCCTACACAGTGCGGGAAGTTTCGTAATTTCCTTGAGTAACCAGTGCGGGATTGCACCTGTTACTTCTGGGGCCTGCAGACCCTGTTAAATTTTTTGAAAAACTTCAGATTTCTTCTTATAGTTTATGTTTAATTTGATTTAGGATTTCTATTATCTGCCCAGATCTGTATTTTTCCTGTCAAAAACCTCTTGTGAGTGAGTTCCAACCGTATTTGTGTTTTGAGTGATTTTCTAGAAGTTTTGCATACTTGGACTGGTTTTCACTTGGTCTCTGTAGTGAATCGAAGATTAGAAGCTTGAAATACCTCAGATCACACTGGTCTTTTTGTCTTCTTGATGAGTCTTACTTGGTTGCGAAATCCATCCTTTTTGAGAAATATATCTAGTTTTCTCTTTGCAAATCTTTAAACAAACTTTGTTATAAGTTCTGAATTTCATTTTTACAAAGAAAACATATCTGGATGTTTTTGATTTATTTTTTATTTTGGGCAAATGAATCCTTAGTTTACTGAACAACTAAGAAAAACATTCTCAAAAAAAAAAATTAAAGCTTTTATTCAATTAGATTTTCGAAGTTTGTAGATCTCAAATTTAGTTTTTCATAGTTTTGAGTGCTTTTTGGAACTTGTAGATCTCTTTTGAAAGAAAAGTTGTTTTTGTAGTTTCTAGTTTTGAAAGTGAAAGGGATTTATTGTGAGCATTGATTATTTATCTCGTTTTGAGTTCTTATTGAAAAAACAAAAATATTTTCTTTTCATTTATTCTTTATGTTCAAAGAAAGAATTGTCTCTTAAAATAATTTTCATTCTCGAACTCTTTCTTTAGCTAGAATTTCATTGAGAGAAAAACGAATTGTTTATCATTTTAGGTGAATTTTTTAGTGTGTTTGGAAGTCAAGTCTTCACACCATAAAAGTTTCATTTCCATACCTATTGACTTAAAGAACAACCATAAAAACAATGCTTAATTAAAATTGAACTAGTAATCTTTTCTATTTCTAGGGCTCTTATCACCAATATAGCTTAGGCTGGTATCTTGGAGTAGGGAGTAATTAACTCTCCAAGATAGTAAAAACAAACAAGTAGATAAATCTTGCAGTAGGAAATAAATCCAATTGTAATTGGTACAATCTAGGAAGCTTCTCTTAAAGGAGTTAATCACGAGATCATGTCCGAACCTTTGAGACAATCAATTCTATTTCATTGGGAAAGATAGAAGATTTTGTGCGCATTACAAATGGTAAACCTCGGATTAACCATTGTCGAGGAGCGTGGGGTCACTTGTTGGTAAACCTCGGATTAACCATGTCGAGGAGCCTTCAAGGGGATTGAGCTTTGTTCTGCTGCAGCACTATTTGCTTGGAATTGGATCGTGGCTGTTTTAATTGTATTTGTTGTTGTTGGTAACCTTCGTGTCCATAAATTTAAGATTATTTCCTAAGGGGACGGTGAAGGAAAGATCTCACTATACCTAGAGTAGACGTCGACTAGACTCACTTGGACACTCTGGGGGGTTCTCTTCACCCGAGATGGTTTTTTGAAGAAACTTGTGCTAGTCTATTTCATTAAGCAGGTTGTTGGGCTAACTGTTCCAACCGCCCTTTCTGTATTAAACTTCTACTAAGTTGGATTTCATCACCAACTAGTGTTTTTAGTGCGGGAAGTCACTGTTTGTGCGTGGTTTGAACTCTTAGATTTTTTTAGGCGTGTGATTCAGCTGTTTGTTCCTTTAGAGACTTTAGGTGTTTTTATTGAAATTTTCTTTATTTGTGTGTGATTGATTAATATTTAATTGTGGTAGAATTACCGAGACAGTCCTAGAGACTTCAGGGGAAGCCCCCTGAGTATACACCAAGTCAGCTTGAAGGGATGCATGCTCTAGTATCATCTAGTAGCGGTAGAATTAGATCAACAGAAGTCAGAATTTCATTTATAGTTGTTCATCCTGATCATCAAATACCCACGACAGAGCATATTCAAGAGCCGATTTCAGTTTCCAAAGTTACTGGTAGTATTTCTCCTTCCAGTGAACTAGCTGAAGAACCTGAAATTTCTGAGCCTGACACTGAACCTTATGTTTTGGAAACATCCTCAGGATTTATTACTCCAACTTCTAATGATCCTGGTTCACCTAGGGTAAGAAATATTGTTACTGAAGATCTTCCATCTGACCTCATTTCTATTGAAGAAATTTTCAGTCCAGATGAAGACGTATCTCTTCCCGAATCCCCACAATCTTTGAATCTTAGGGAGCATGAATCCATTTTCTACAGCCCTATTAGGAGTGACGCTTGGTATTTATCTTTGACAATTTTTTTAGAAAACCCGGGTCTTGCTTTTTCACCACCTCAAATTCCTTTTCATCCTATGCCCAGAGGTTACTATCCTTCATCGATCATGGCAGGAGAGTCATCTATGTTTTCCCAATCACCGGAAACATTTTTATACGGTGGTCTTTCTGTTTCTTTTGGGTACCAGGCTCTCTCTGGTACTTTCTCATAAGCAACTCCTCGATCGACTGAACAAGCATTATCATCTGGTCTTAATGGAATTAAAACTGAAACGTCAAACAAAGAGTAAATATTTATGATGTTTGGTAATATTCCAAATCCTCAACCTCAAGGTGGTTAGTTACCGCCTGGGGGGAAACCTCAAGGTAGTCAGTTACCGCCTAGGGGGAAAGCTCAAGGTAGTCAGTTACCGCCTGGGGGGCAACCTCCAGGTAGTCAGTTACCGCCTGGGGGGAAATCTCAAGGCAGTCAATTATTTCCCGGGGGGAAATTTCAAGGTAATTTTTTCCCAGGACAAACTATAGGACAATATTATTTTGGAGAACAACCTCAAGGAAAGTACATAACTCAAGGTTATCAACCTTCACGACAGTACATACCCCAAGGTCAACCCAGACTCAGTATGTTCCTTAGGGTCCTTATCAACCCCAGATTCGGTACGCCCCTTAGGGCTATCAACCTCAAGGTTAGTACCCAACTCAAGGTTTTCAACCGCCTTCTGGTCAATCATTTGTACAAGGAGCCGGAAATTTACCTCTTAATTATCAACCCTACGTTCAACCAAGCTATGGTCCTACATATGTACAAACTTCTACGGGACAATACCCTAGAATGAATATGGTGTGGGATCCATCCCAAATTCAACAGACTATGAAACCTAATCTGCAGTTACCTAATCAACCTGGACAACCTTTAATCTCTGGTCCAACCCAGCAACCTGTCCAGCCTACTGTTCAAATTCCTGCACCTGGTTTTGTTCAGCAGCCTGGGCCTAGTACACCTCAGACTCCACCTCAAACTACTGTAACTGCTGCAACATCTGTTCAACCTACAACACCTATTTCTGGAGTATCTGTAGTTCCAGTTTCTTCTATCCCTGCGTCCGTGCAAATTCCTCAAGTCTCTATACCCCAGTCAAGACCTACAGTTTAGACTTCAGTCCAGATACCTACAGGACAAGCTAGTATAAGTACGATTGTTACAAGTCAACCGCAATTCACATATCAATCGTACCAGGGACAGTATCAATTCGGTCCCATTACACAAAACCCAGTTTATCAGTATTAACTATACCTTGGCTATACTTATCAACAGCCTCAACAACCCCAGTTTGGTCCGGTTAATCCTGGTTTCCTGGGAGGTTATACCATTCCTAATGCAAATTTGATTCCCAGTTATCCTGGGTATCCTCCTCCTGGAACTGCTCTTATTACTCAAGGTTTTCGCGACCCTAACCGCCAGTTACCATTTATTGCAACTTTGGATTTACCTGATTTGTTGCACCTTACGAATGATCTGATTTACTATCATTCGTATTGGCCGCCAATGCCACATAAGTTGCCAATGATATACCTAAATTCAAGGGTAAGTCAGGAGAGGATCCATCAAATCACGTTATGACTTATCACCTCTGGTGTGCGTCTAATTCAATAATTAATGATTCAATTCGCTTACGTCTTTTTCAATGAACTCTTAGTCTGTCACTAGTCTTTGACTAGAGTTCTGCGATGATTGGGCAGACCCCAAGGACAAACGGATTGACATAAAAACTATCATCCGTCCTGAGCTTAAAGTTATTGCATTTACTGTTACTAGACTGTGCGAGAGTGCAACATTTCATGTGGCTACCGGTTCGCAGATGTGAATTGCAGTAGACTGTTTTCGAGGCACCATTTTCAACTGGTGCGAAGCTATGTTGGCTAATGTGAAAGGCCAAGTAACTAGAGAAAATAATGGAAAGCTAAACAACTTTAGATATGGATCCATTGTAGTCATCTTTTCTCTAGAGAGGATCCCCATGTTAGCTCCGCAGCACATTCCTGTCGATGCTGGTCGACCTTGAGAACCTAGGATGGTTCGTTGGGTTGCTTTGATGGCCCGTCACGCTGAGGGCATTGAGGTTGTTCGATTTCATTCTACATATTTTCGTTGGCTGGAATGCCAACTTTTTGTTATATAGGACTTTCCATACGCCATTATGGACTTCCGCGGCGACCGATACATGGCTCTCCCAGGAGGAGAACAGTGGGATGATTCAGGTAAAAACCATTTTCAACATTTTCTAAGTTATAATTTTTTTATTTTTTTGTATTTTAATTGTCCCAAAACTAATAATCAGAAGTTTAAATGCAGATGTGGGCCCACAACCAACAACCAATCTCCACCCTTATGAGAGGAGACATCTAGCTGCAGCAGCACCAGCCCCATAGGGCCAATCAGCAAAGATCCTGACTGATTTGGAGCATCACCTAGAGCACTTTACTCTAGACATTCCAGAGACTGATATAGATGATATTCTGCTTAGATTACAAAGATATGTGATTGGTGTCCTAGGACCTTTTAGGAGGTTCCTGTGTAGGGTGGGCCGAGCAGTGGTTTCTTATCGTGATCATCACCAGGGATAGAATGATCGATTTGTAGACTCATAACATTTTTGACCTTTTTTATTATCATTTTTTCCGATCATAAGGTGTTTTTCAACCTATGATCGAAGAAAATGTATATTTTGAAACACACTTCTATGCTATGATATATCATTATTACCAGCTATCTGTATACATGTTATTGAATGTTGTTTAATTTAATGTTTTGATTATTTCAAATGTCTATTTATCATACTAGAAGCAACTGCATCTGCTAAAGTATTTAAATGTCTTGGAATATGCTGATATTCAATGTAATCAAATTCACATTCCAAGAGACGAACTCTTAAAAATAACCGTAATAACACTGGATTTCTAATGGCATAAACCCTATTAAGCTCTAATACAACAAGTTCAAAATCTAACCTAACAATCAAACTCCGAATTCCAAACGATATGGATTCAGATAATAACTCAATGACTGCACTATACTCTGCAATGTTATTCGTTGTTTGACTGAGGATTACCCCATGCATGGACACGAACTCGTCAGAGGGTGAATAGATAACCCAAGCTGCGGAAGAAATGTTCCGTGTACTACGACAAGCACCATCAACAAAACCAATGTATGTCTGAAGAGACGTCGACATCTGCAATATCAAGAGTAAAACTTAGATAAGCAGGAATAGTGATAAGAGCACACTCTAAACTAAGCATGCTTTTCTAATCTAAGACACACCAGCAGTAAAGAAACTAATCTAACAAAAATCTCCACACCAAATTTAAGCATAATATATCTTCAGATAAAGCCCATTTCTGGGTTTAGCTAAAGAGACTTCATCAAAATCTATTAATTCATAGGCCCCTTTTGCTAGCTTTCGCTTAAAAATGAAAGGACCATGCCACATAGGCATGAATTTTCCAGCTCCTAGCTTATCGTTGGCTTGATTGTACACTGAAACTAGGTCTCCTTCTGAAAAATTACGAGGTGTAACATTTCTATCGTACTAAGCTTTTATTCGTTTGACATGAGCTTCGTTTTCTAATGCAACATTTCGTCGATTCTCATCAAGCTGAGCTAAGTACAAAAAATGTTTCTCCTCTTCAGACGTAGCTGGGAATAATTCTATGGCTAATTGTAATGATGAAATTTTGCATTCAATAGGAAACACAACTTCCAAACCGTAAACTAGTTGAAAGAGAGTGAAACCAGTTGATGTTTTAATTAAGGTCCGATATGCCCAAAGTGCTGAAAAAAGCATGGAATGCCAATTCGACTTATGAATACCAATAATTCGTTTGATCATAGTGACTAAAATTTTATTGATAGCTTCAACCAGACTATTAGCCTGCGGGTAATATGGAGTAGAACTATCATGGCGCAGGCCAAGTTGATCTGTCAGTTCAGTCATCATGATATTTCGAAAATGACTTCCATGATCTGTAATAATGGCTTCAGGAACACCGAATCTAGCAATTATATGATTGAACACGAAATTTGCAGCAGTCTTGTCATCTGCTTAAAATGTAGGCATCGCCTCGGCCCACTTAGTAAAATAATCTACCGCTAGGATAATATATGCATGCCCCCCGGCCAAGTGAGGGTTACATGTAATAAAGTCAATACCCCACTTTGCGAAAGGACCAACAACAATTATAGGGTGAAGAGGAGCGGGTGGTGCATGCATTTTACGATCATATACCTGACAATTGTGGCATTTCTAGACTGCATAGATGCAATCTTTGAATAAGGACGACAAGAAATAACCAGCGCGCAATATCTTTTGGGCTGTGGCATACCGATACATATGACCGCCACATGCTCTAGAATGGTAGTCATTTAGAACCTTCTCATCTTCTTCATGAGCAAGACAACGTCGGAAAACAAAATACGCTCCACGAAGATAGAGTGTATCACCAATAACATTGTATTGTTGGGATTGGAAACGTATTCTCCATCGCTGAGATCATGAGATTTCAGGCCGAAAAGATTGGGTTTGGAGATAAACAATAATATCCCCATACCAAGGATCAAGAGTACTGATAAGAAACAAGGATTCGTCCGCAATGGGCTGTTTTGCCACAGTTTCAGTATTAGTAGACGAGAAATCACACATTAGTTCGGAAAAAACCAAAGATTTCTTTGCCTTGGATTTTTTCAAATTCCAAGTCAAATTCCTGCAGGATAACTATCCATTTGGAATACTTTCCCCCTAGCAATTGTTTGGTCAAAATGTACATTATAGGATTACAGTCGGAAATTACTGTGGTTTTGCGTAATAAGATGTAGTGACGAAATCTTTGGACAGCTTGAATAGCTGCCAAGGCCAATTTATCCACATGCGTGTATTTGATCTCAGTCGGATGCAGATTTCGACTAAGATAGTAAATCATGTGTTCATTGTTGAATTCATCTTCCTGAACTAAAACTATCCCAATGGTGGAATAAGAGGCGACAAGGTACAAAAAATAGTCCTGGTTGTAATTAGGAGGATGCAGTAATGGTGCATGGGTCAACGCGTGTTTAAGTGCATCAAAATATCGATCAGCGATCTCATCCCAAAAGAATGGAATGTTATGTTTTAACAACCTGGTAAATCCCTTTGTTAACTCGACATAGTTAGGAATGAAACGACGTAAAAAGTTTGCTTTTCCCCTGCAAACTTTGGAGTTGGCGCAGAGTCGAAGGAGGAGGTAGAATGACAATAGCTTCAACTTTCGATGGATCAACACGAATTCCTGCTTTCAAAACAACAAATCCCAGTAAGCGACTCGATTCTACACAGAAAACACATTTGTGTGGATTCAACCGAATTCGATAATGCCTACATCTCATAAAGATAGCTCGTAAATAAGTGAGACGGTTAGCCCTACGCGATGAATGAGCAGGTAAATCATCGAGATAAGGCTGCACAATGTGCTTAATGTCATGAAATGCGTAAGACATAGCCCTTTGAAAAGTTTCCCCAGCATTCTTCAAGCCAAAAGGTAGTTTGCATTAAGCAAATGTTCCCCATGGACAAATGAATGCTGTTTTAGGTTGATCAGCAGGGAGTATGTTTATTTAATTATAACCGGAAAAACCATCCATAAAGGAGAACATTTCGTTGCCAGCACAATCATCAATGATTTGATCGATATAGGGGGTTGGATAATTGTCTTTAGGACAAGCTCGATTAATATCCCTATAGTTGATACATACTCTTATCGTTCCTTGTTTTTTGTTAATAGGAACAATATTTGATACCCAATCAGTTAAAGGAATTGGATAAATGAAACCTGCATGGAGTAATTTCTCAACTTCGGCTTTAATAACAGCAAATTTTCTTGGATGTATCTGACGTAAGCGTTGGCGGACAGGTTTTGCATCTGGGTAAGTCTTAATTTTATGGACAACAATTGATAGATCGATTCCTGGCATTTCTTCATATGACCAGGCAAACACATCACATAATTCTTGAAATAGGGCTTTATAAGTTTGGATTTCTTCTTTCGTACAACAAGCACCTATATGAATGTTTTCAATTATTCCTGGCTTAACTGAAATGTCAATAGGAATCGTTCGAGAGATATTTTCCAAATTTAACTCAGAATCAGGATTTTACAATGGATTCTGCGGTTCTTTGACATATTCAGCAATAAAAATAGAAGAGAAATCATTTTCAAAATGGTCCAGCTCAAGTAAAAACAAAGATCGATGATGTAGATCTTCCCATGGTAAATCGTCAACAGTCAAAAGTTCATGAATATGCTCATCAGTATGAACAAGATCGAGAAATGTCATTGTGGCTGAGCTAGATATAGAAAGTGATTCCTCATGGATCACATTCATTGGATCAGTTTCGGTTGAAGAAGGATCAGAAAGCGACTGTACAGCCTGATATGAAATTTCAAAGGGACTCAAAGGCATCGCGCCATCAATTGAATCCAACTCGGAATCGGAAGGTATGATCCAAGGATCATCAAAAGTAACAGTTTTCGATGAAATCATATGAATATTTGTGATAGGAGGCGATACGTTAGGAGCAGGAAAGGAAAAAGTTCCTAGTAAACTAAAATATTTAATCAAACCTACACCAACATCCTTGTAAGGGATAGTCATTTTATTGATGTGTTGGATAGTTTCTGTAGAGGCTGGATCAGATGAGAAATAAGTAAGCTGGTCTATTGTAACGATCTTTCCTTGATGTGGAAATTTGATAAGCCGAAAGACCGATGAAACAGCAGCGGTCATAGCATAAGACCAACTATGACCGAGGAGAAGGTTGTAATCTAGAGGGGAATCAACCACCTCCACATCTAGATTTACGGTTTTGCCTTCGACCCCTATAGGTAAATCCTACAAAATACCGAAAGGATGGAACCCTCGGCCATCAAAAGCCTTTAGAATTGTCGGAGACTGATTGAGTGTAGGAGAACCAAGCGATTTCCAACACTGAATCAACATAATACACATAGAAGCCCCTTCATCAATCACAGTCCGAAAGACCGGTCTGTTTTTGACTAATACTGGAATCTGGAAAGCCATTTGATGAGGTAGGCAAGGTGTACTATTCTATAAATTGAAGATTATTAGGTTCGAATCTTGAATATGAACAGCTCCTCTGGCAGACAATAGTAATTTACGCTGTGCTGGGCACGATTGCAACCCTTCCAAAGCCGACATTGCTGAAGGGGAAATAACTAGGTCCTCAACAATGTTGTAATTCTGAGAAGCTCTAGCATGTGGATTGAAAGCTGATTTATGAAGTACACCTTTAGTAGGCGGTTTGATTACTAAGTCTGAATTGGGTTTCTCAACCTATAGTGGATCAGAAATAGGAGGAGGTGTAGCTGATGTGTTTGAATTAGAAGATTATGCTTCTTTACCACCAACAGGACTTTTACTACCATAATCTTGTGATCGCATTGCAATCCTGACATGAGACATCATCATAACGGGTTCTTCTGAGGCGTTCAAGGTAGAACCAATCATCTTTCTATCTTGAGTAGGAAAGGATCCTTCAAGACAGCAGGTTGTTGAGAACCTTTGACGAATTTTGAAACCTCCACTCGATGTGGGCATTTTTTAGTAAAATGATCCTCGTCGCAAATGAAACAAGGATAACGAGGCTTGTGTTTTTTGTCATTAGATTCATTTTTATCTATTTTATCTTTTGAATTCTGTTTGTTTTTATTCTTCCCCTTCTTTTTACCACCAGATTTAGATTTGGTCGTAGATGTCTCTATGACATGAATGTCGGCAGAAATTTTAGCGGAAGACTCTCCTTTCGGGGAGTCAGGTAAAGTTATTATAGGAGAAGAATTCTTTGAAGATTTCTTCTTGCTTTTAGTACTAACTAAACCAATTATACCATCAGCGGCATGAGACCCTGAAGGAGCTACAGTTATCTGATCGTGTTTTGGAAGATCGGGGATTTTTTCATGTAAAGTACTTGACTGTGTGTAAACGAGGTCAAGGTACTGAGCTTGAGCAATGACTTGCTCTTCAGTAACAACTCCTCCCTTAGCTACATCTTCAGTGATTTTGGGTAATAATGATCTAATGAACCATTCCGCCAAAATTTGATCCAGAATGAAAACTTTCACTAAAAGCCTTCTACGTCTCCATTCGTGAATATGATCATAAATATACATGGACGTAGATTGTTTTAGCGAAGTCAATAGTTCCGTGCCATTGTCGTATCTGACAGGCAACTGAAAATGAGTTAAGAAAGCAGTTGCTAACTGATTGAAATTATTAAAAGAGCTTTGTGGTAACTCAATGTACCATTTGGCGACAAGACCAAATGGTACATTGAGTTAAACTAACTAGAAAACTGATTTAAATTGTCTATACTGTTGATTTATTGAAAATCATTCCTGTATCAGAAAAGTTTAAATCAGTTTTCTAGTTAGTTTTGATCTGAGTATGGGAATTCCTACCTCAGCGATGATATGTCTACATATATATATTTTGCATTGAATGTTTTTACAAGTTCCGATTGGGGTGTCCACAGGATGATCTTTGAAATGATAAAGTACTTCACTCTTCATACATGACAGACTCTATCTTCATCTATTACAGACTTCGCACTTTAGAGGGAAATCTATTACACTGATAATTGTCATCTTGACATTCTGCTATCTATATGAGCTCATTATCACTCATACTTCCTCCTTTTCAATTCTAACACATCAGTTCCTCATGTCAAGCCTTAAAAATAAGAGAAAAGCTCTCAAAAATCTCTTTAACTCTGGTATCGCACTTTCTCTTTGTATTACTTGTGGTCCCGCACCTAATGTTAATTACTCCTGCATACCTGAACACACTTTGTTTGTGTTAAGGGTGCAGACCCCTTTAAAAGATTGAAAAGGTGCAAAGTAAACCCAGAAGCTCACTTTCAGTCATTTCTAGAAGCTTCTGGAAGGAATCTTGCGGTGGCAAGTTCGCTCTTTTTACATTCATGCATCCCATGCCTTAAGGAGCTAACCCCTTGATGTGAGGGGCTTATCCCTTTGAAGGAGGATTCTATCCCTTCATAGTTGGAATTTAAACCTCCTCTTTTTCACTATAAAAAGAGGCCTTGGGTAGCCTCAAAGGGAGTTCAAGCTTTAGTATTATTTGAGGTAAAGTGCTGTTGGGATTTAGACTCATTTGACTGAGATTTTGTGAGGAAGGATCACATACCTCTATCTGTCTCGGTTGGAAGAGTGCAAGGCTTGTCAGAGTAGAGGAGATTCCTACTTCAGACAACGGAAAGGCCTGTTCAACATCAAGGCTAAGGTTGTAAGGTTTTCTTTCATTCAAAGTTAATACAAATGAATTCATTTTTCTCAATAAGCTCTTAATTAACTGTTTATTTCATGGATTCCTTGATCACCATGATAAGCATGATTTATAATATTTACTATAAATTTGCTATTTAATGTTTGCTTGTTTGTGACTGCAGGTCTTCAAAGATAACTCCTTCAAGTGACCAAAGGAGAACTACTTCGAACAAGAATTGGATCTATGGTAAGACCTTAACACCTTTATAGTATTATTTTGTAAATCACATATGTCTAGAGAAAGATAGGTTCAGTTGGCTGTTTTTTGCTAGATTACCTTTCGGTACTAGGGAGATCGATCTGTCCGCAAGATTTATTTATCCGGCCAACAAATTGGTCCCAAAAAGAGAAATTTGCTCGCCCCTCTTGGACAAACCAGTTGAAAAATATATATCCTCCAGCTCAATTTTGAGCCCGTGGCCGCCAATAAAAAAGCATTAATCCTGTACATTCCATCTGTTCACTAGCCACGTCAGGAGGTCTACCTGTGCCCTCATGCCCTGAATGACCCGGAATTTGTATAAACCGCATGCTCTCAATGCCTGCATTGTAGGAAAATGATTCATTGTGGCTTCATCTACGTCCTCATGCTCGCATTCTCTCCAAACAAGAATTTTGAATGTCCTACAATGCATAAAAAGACATATTAGAACAAGATTGTTTGAAACATTTTGGGCGAAATTTGAGAAATTTAAGTTTGAAATTTCATTGTGCGGGGTCCGCACCCTATTTTCATACACAGTGCGTAGGTACGCATGGGCGTTGTGAAACAGGTGTGAACCCAAGAATTTTTTCTATGTAGAAAAAATTCAGGGTCCGTAGGGCCCGCGTGTTGCGCCTGCGGACCCCCGCAAGCAATTTTTTTCAACCTATTTTTCCTCAAAAAATGGAATTTAAAGCCTAAAAATGAAATGTAAATAGATGAAATGCAAGATAAGGAGGACGTGGATTACCTGGAGCTGACGGTTCTCAATTTCGCCGGACGGATTTTCATGAATCTACGCAAGAACTTTTTTACCCAAAAGCTCTCACTTTTCACTCTCAACTCAGATGGTAAAAATGAAGTTAGAAAAGCCCTTTTTATAAGTTTTTTGGAATAAATGAATTTTTAATTTGTTTATTTTTCACTTTAAAAAGTTAATTTTTGAAAACATTTTTATTTATCTTAAACAGGTATGTGTAATGATTCGAGTTTTTGTGCAGAAAATTGGAGTTTTCGGAAAAATTGATCATTTTTCAACAAAGAGCATACTTTTATCACTTTTTCGGACTCTTTCAAAAATTTACGAAAAAGCGAAAACCTGGAGTCCTCTTTTAAGCTCTTTTTAGACTCTCTAAAATTGAAAAGATTGCCGAGCACTTGATTATTCGAACTCGTTAAAATAAATGAATGATCATCCCTTCAGTATAAGTTTACCCCTTTTACGGATTGAAATGGACTATTTACAAAAAAGGTATACGTTGACTAATTACAGTCAATAGGGTTCTCTCCCGCATTATTTTATCCTTTTTCGGGCTCGAGAGACTAAATTTACGAAAAAGTACCCCCATGGAGTCTTCTTAAGTTTTTTCTTCTGACTCCCTAAAATTGAAAAAACACCGAGTTTCTCATATACTGGACTCGTTAAAATTTAACAGTAAAGGACCTGTTCAATTTTAAACAAGAACGAACCACTCCTTCTTAGGGTTCGAATCTTAAACTAAGTTGGACTCATCCGAAGGATGAGCTTATAAACAAGCAAATGTTATCCTCCTCAATCTTGTCAAAAATAAAGAGGTACTTGCCAGAAATGGTGGGGGAAAAGAGAGAAAAATGAATCTGTTTGTTGTATTTTGATTATTCAGAAAATCGTTAACCACTCTTGAACATGACACTTTTGTTCACCAGGGTTGGGAAAATCCTTTGTCTAACAGTTAATCAAACCATATTGAAAGTCTTCAGTCGGTTTCTGGGTATTAGCTTTGGGTCAATTGTCACCAAGCCATCTGCAGTGTCGTTATATGCTCAAGAGGAAAGTTCAAACAAACCATTCATCTGCAAAATATTTTTCTTCCATTTTGACCATCCCTGAGTCAGTCCTGGCCAATATATTTCTTCAAAACTTGATCTATGATTTCGCGTTGTGGGCTTACCTACGACAGATCACTTCCTATCTACGACAGCTCATTATCTAGGAAGTTGATCTAGAAATCGTCACTACCTTGAAATCTGCATGCCTCAATGGCAGGTTTCTTGCTTTCGACGACATGTTGCATCATTGACCTTAGATCGAATGATTACGTGACATGTTTGAATTCAGCTCATTCATTCACATTTCATGGATTGTACTGAGTACTTTGAGAGCCATTGACATTATTGGTGGTTACTCTCACACTTGTTAACAGTCTACATTATTGACTAGTAATCAAGTGGTTTCTACCATGTTCGACTTCGACACATTCATTCACATGGATAGAATCGTACTGGTTCGAGAAGCGGAAATCAAGACCCTGGATCTATTTTCTGCCATCCAGGCTGTGAGGAATTTTGTTATTCATTTATACAATGGACTATTCATAAACAGATGGCTGCGTCCATACTATGTCTACACATGTCTATACTGTTGATTTATTAAAAAATCATTCCTGTTTCAGAACAATTTAAATCAGTTTTCTAGTTAGTTTTGATCTGAGTATGGGAATGCCTACATCAACGATGATATGTCTACATATGTATATTTTGCATTGAATGTTTTTACAGGTTCCGACTGGGGTGTCCACAAGATGATCCTTGAAATGATAAAGTACTTCACTCTTCATACATGACAGACTTTATCTTCATCTATTACAGACTTCGCACTTTAGGGAGCAATATGTGACATTGAAAATTTCCATCTTAACATTTTGCTATCTGTATGAGCTCATTATCTCTCATACTTCCTCCTTTTCAAGTCTAACACATCAGTTCCTCATATCAAGCCTTAAAAATAAGAGAAAAACTCTCAAAAATCTCTTTAACTCTGGTATCGCACTTTCTCTTTGTCTTACCTGCGGTCCCGCACCTAATGTTCATTAATCTTGCATACCTAAATGCACTTTCTCTGTGTTAAGGGTGTGGACCCCTGTAAAATATTAAAAAGGCGCAAAGTGAACCCAGAAGCTCACTTTCAATCATTTCTAGAAGCTTCTGGAAGGAATCTTGCGGTGGCAAGTTCACTCTTTTTACATTCATGCATCCCATGCCTTAAGGAGCTAACCCCTTGATGTGAGGAGCTTATCCCTTTGAAGGAGGATTCTATCCCTTCATAGTTGGAACTAAAACCTCCTCTTTTGCACTATAAAAAGAGGCCTTGGGTAGCCTCAAAGGGAGTTCAAGCTTTAGTATTATTTGAGGTAAAGTGCTGTTGGGATTTAGACTCATTTGACTGAGATTTTGTGAGGAAGGATCACATACCTCTATCTGTCTCGGTTGGAAGAGTGCAAGGCTTGTCATATTAGAGGAGATTCCTACTTCGGACCCCAGGAAGGCCTGTTCAACATCAAGGCTAAGGTTGTAAGGTTTTCTTTCATTCAAAGTTAATACAAATGAATTCATTTTTCTCAATAAGTTGTTAATTAACTTTTTATTTCATGGATTCCTTGATCACCATGATAGGCATGATTTATAATATTTACTATACAGGTGCTAGTTAATGTTTGCTTGTTTGTGACTGCAGGTCTTCAAAGATAACTCCTTCAAGTGACCGAAGGACAACTACTTCGAACAAGCATTGGATCTATGGTAAGACCTTAACACCTTTATTTTATTCTTTTGTAAATCGCATATGTCTAGAGAAAGATAGGTTTGTTTGGCTGTTTGTTGCTAGATTACCTTTTGGTACTAGGGAGATCGATCTTTTCCACAAGATTGATTTATCTGGTCAACACCAAGTTCAGGGTAGAAGGAAAAGGTTTGATTTTTTCTTCACAAGAGGCAACGAAGGATGTTGAAATCCTGTAAAAGAAGGCTCCAAAAAATAAATAGACATCCTGATTCCTGATCCACCTATAAATTGTAGTCTAGCTAGTAGCAAGATTCAGGGATTCTAACTGAGTACTTGGTTGTTTTTGCATTCGATTGAAGAATATTCTTTTGCTGAGTTCTGAGTCCTGACTCCTGTCCTAAGCAGTGAGGAATGGCTCTTTTGTTGTAGGTTGCAATTGCAACGCTGAAGCCCGAGTCCAGGAAAAATATCACTGTTTACTTTTAAGTGTTGAGCATGAGCATGCCAAACTGCCAGTGCCATTATGATGGTTGTTGGCTTGGAGTTGGAAGTTGGAACTTGGCAGGCAGCCTGGCACTACTAAGTTACTAATTAGGCAGGCATTTGCACAATGCAGACTTGCATTTAATGGAATTTAGAAACTCAACAACCTTTCCCTTGCAGTTTCAACTTGCCATTAATCTCCTTCAATGTTGCAAAAGCCTAAGTCTAGTTAGTGACTATACTTACTATACTTGAGAATTTTAAAAAATGTGTCTGGCTTTGACAGGCTACAACACTTCTGGTGACATTTTATAATATTATTCATTTTTTTTTTAAACTTGTAAAATCCAAATTAAAATATTTTTTGACTGGTAAATCCCTTTCCCTACTTCTCTGACGTGCTAGAGGCCCTTTGAAGGGCTCTGAAGTGTTCAATTTTGAACACTGGGCACCATATAGTGGTCACAAATTCACGGTCAACTAGAGAGAATGGGGAAGGAATCGCCCAATTGCGTCTCAGCATGGTGACGCAGGGATGTGAAACAATTGGTATCCAAGGTGCTTCATTGGATTTTTCCATTAATGTTCGTGGCTAAATCGCAATGGCCAAAATATTAGATATAATCTTCCTTAGTTGGAATGGTTGACGGGATGGTCCTATTTTACGTCCAACGTTTAAGGACATTAAATATTTCGTTTTAATTGCATTTGATTTCTAATTTTACAATGAATTGCAAGAAATAGTTGGTAAGTTTCGATTGACGGACTTCTACAATAAACTTTTAATATTGTTGGTTGTGCCTCCTAGAAAGAGTTGAGTTGAAGAAATAAATATGCCAGTTAATCATGAATCTCTAATCTCTCTAGTCACCTACGCTTCCTTCCTCGTTTCCATCACCATTGTCTGCAGACTCACCTACACACTTGGACACCAAACAAACATAGAGACAACAACGCCTTAGTCTAAAAAAGAAACAGAATAGCCCAGAATTCGGCAAAGATTTTGAAAAAATATGGCAAAGATTTATCAGAATCTTGTTTACAGTTGTTAAACTTCAGTATTTTGGGTGCCCTAAGGGTTTTTTATAGTGTTGAATCCATTTTAACTATAAAAAATGAAATTCAAACACTCCAACAACTTGATTTTTTGAATTTGTTTTACCTGATTCTGGCAAAAAGTTGCCGTCCGAGCTATTCCGTATGCTGGGTAGACAACTCCGACAGAAACGTGAAACATCACCTACCAACCACAAAGATTTGGTCGACTCATATTCAACAACTCACCCACTTACATCCGTTGAGTCTTGTCAGTGACTATTTATGCATGTATATGACACTAGCATTCAAGTCTACTAGGATTTTAGACTCAGATTTCACTTTAAATTTTAACTTGGTTATCGTGTGCAAGTTTAGGAAGTGATTATTGACACTATGTGATTCAGCTTGAGTGGGCCTAATGGGCCTATACAACTTGAGTGAGCCTAATGGTTAAGAGCATGTGTTACCTCTTAAGAGGTCACATGTTCAAAACCAAAGAGGGTAAAGTATGTATGTCTTCGTAGGCTTTGTAGTAAAATCGTTGAGGATTATTATTATTATTATTTGTTTCACTAGTTTCAATCCCATTTCTTAACCTCTTTAAACATCACTAGATACAATAAGTGCTAAATAAACTATTAAAAAATCCTGAAAAATTAGTGAATTATATAATATCCCAAAAAAATAATATCTAAAAAAAATAGATTAAACCATACATACATGCATGGCATCACTTCAAACCAAAGAGGGTAAAGTATGTATGTCTTCGTAGGCTTTGCAGTAAAATAGTTGAGGATTATTATTATTATTATTCATTTCACTAGTTTCAACCCCATTTCTTAACCTCTTTAAACATCACTAGATACAATGAGTGCTAAATAAACTATTAAAAAATCCTAAAAAATTAGTGAATTATATAATATCCCAAAAAAATAATATCTAAAAAAAATAGATTAAACCATACATACATACATACATGCATGGAATCACTTCATCGCTTCAGACACATTGATCATGAAATACTGATCTATAAATAATTGATAAAATGGTGTAAGCTTATTTATCATACCCTATTTATACCATATTTAAGCATAGATCTGCAACTGTCACAATCAAGACTTCAGACTTTGCATCTAAGGAGCCAATAGTTGATAAAATGGACTAGACATAACAGTTGAAGCGAGAACTTTATTATTTCCTTGAAGTTCATTATTTCTCTTCCAGGGTTTTTGATAGCATTTTCGACTGGGTTTTTTTGTCTGTGCTTTCTTTGCAGAATCGAGCAAGAAATTTCGTCGAAGCTTTCGTGATCTTCACACCGATCCTAGATCCTTTCAGTCCTCTATTGTCAAGTTGCTTTCTCAAATGAGTATTCCACATAGGAGCAATAAATCATTTCACTTATCTCAGCTTTGGGGGAGATCGAGATCGAACAAAAAGGCACAAAATCTAAAGCCTATGTACGCCTTCATGCAGTTGGTTACCTTATCAGTGTAGCAAATGATCGACTACGATGAAGCTAGCAATGGTTGCCAAAGTGGAACTACTACAAAAGGCTTAGCATATATTGAAAATGAAGGTTTTCTAGAATTATGGCCTTTCTTCCAAACTTCCAAGGTAATTAGGAAATGTCTAAGAAATTTGAGTTGAACGAAGAGCTGTGCTTTAACTTCTTGTGAAGGTGGTAGGATTGTTCCCTGTGTACAGAGTTACACCATATTATCGAAGAAATGGATGGGATGAGGGAGTAATTGAAAAAGAGGTGATTGTTGTTTTCTTTTATTCTATGTTTTGGTGTTTAAGGGAGGCTCTACATTATTTCCTCCATGAGGTGATCACCCTTTCGGTCACTAATGTCCAGACTCAGGTGGTGGGTAGTTGGTTTCAGTCTGTAACCATCTACAAGCCTTGGAGAAGTTTGAAGATTCTACTTTGGGAAAGGTGGTGGAATATTGGAAGTTGCCTCTGTTGCTATTGCGCCAAAGCATAGGGCTGGATTGGATAATCAGTTTTTTGTGCTTGGCTTCCTTACTACTTTGGTTTTTCCAGTTGGTGGGGCACCATTCTTCGAGATCAATTTATTTTTTAATTTTTACGAGGGGGGGGGGGGGGGGAAGAAGGTACTGGGTGGTCCTGGGATGACTTGAAGTTACGGTTTAGGGGCACTTTTGTGGTATTTGCGGATTTTCCTTGATCTCCCATTTAATTGTTAGGGACTATTGTTTTTACTCAAGAGTGGGCTTTACCGACTTCCCTAACACTACTCTCATTTCTCAACTACCCACCTTCTCTTGGGATTTTCGGACCTCGGCTATCCATTAATTGTCTTTGGGTGATGCGAGGGTGTTATTGTGACAGATGGCTTTGTGTTCGATCCCAAGACAGAGATATATGACGTCGACTTTCTACATCCTTTGGAGCTGGCGGAAGCTGGAGTTAATTTTGACAACTGTTCTTTGCCTTGGGTCAATCAAAATTGCTCTTCCCATAATATCACATCGTCTCTTTCTGATTCTATGTTAGACACGGTTGTAACTGGAACTGAGACACAACTGACTAATGTTTTGCAACACCCTTCAACTCGGAGGAGGGTGGTGAAACCCTTTAAGCCTGCTTTGGACTGAAGATTATTAATTTTGGGTGCGATGTGATGTGGGAAAGAGCAGACAGTCTGCTCTCAAGGGCGTTGGTGGGAAAGTGGCAATTTCAAATCACAGTTTGGTTAATTTGCAGAAGTGGTTAATGGCGGCTTCGATGAAGCTAATTGGGTATGAACCTAGGATAAGTAAGCTACCTAACGGGTGGTATTGCTTCCATTTATTGAAGAAGGAGGATGTGCAGGAGATTCTTCAGCGAACTTGGGTCAATGGGCGATCGTTTTTACCTTTGTATCATTGGTCGACTGAATTTCACCCAACTGAAAATGCTCCTATGAACCACATGCTATGGGTTAAACTCCCAAGTTTACCCATCCAATTCTGGTCGACAGTGGTGCTAAAGAATATTGGAGATAGTATTGGCACTTGTAGGTTTGTCGATCCAAAGTGTACAGGTATCTTTGACAAGAGGGTGGCATGTATTTTGGTGGAGGTCTCCTTCGTGGGAGGACTTCCGAAGGATGTCGATCTTGAATGGGAAGGGTTGACGTATCAACAGAGCCTGGATTACTGGAACACTCCATTCAGATGCCACCTATGTCATGCCACGGGGCATCTGATGCGTTCATGTGCTCGTTGGTGTCTGGACTACGACAGAGGCGTGGACGTTGCTCATGGTGTCCGGAAGACCAATGGTCAGGGTATGCAGAAGAATGCGCCACCTTCCTCGAGGCCACCTCCTATGGGTAAGTTTCGTGAACATTAATACCTGTTTTTGGAGTGTGCTTCCCATGGGGTGAAGGATAATTGTTTTTTGGGAAGGGACCTTGAAGTTGACATGATCTCGGGGGAATCTTTATTGAAGTCTAAGGTGGGTGTATTGCCTAGGGTTGATGTGGCTGTGGTAGAGGGTCCTATCGGGGTTTCTGTCAGGCCTCCTCTTATTATTCCCCATCTGTCTTTGTTCACGGATGATAGTCTGGTCCCTTCTGACACTCCTGCCAAGCTCCCGGATCCAACAGCTCATGGCACTACAATTCCCCCATCTCATGGTCTGTCTGACGATGCAGTTCCTGATTCCCTGGATCCCAGATCTCCTATCACTGTGTCCTTCCCCCTGTCGCCCCGAAATTCGGTAGGAAACGACATTGAGTTGTTGCTTTTAGACCCTGATGTGAAACTAGTTCCCTTGCCCATGGAAAAGGGCAAGACTTTATCGCCTCCTCTTACAGCCCCTCATCAACTTCTAATGTCACGATTCGTAGGGGGAAAGGTTGACCGCGGGTAAAAAAAAAGTCACTTTCCTCGTCTGTCGAGGACAGGATTCAGGGAGAGGAGCACTTTAGAGATATACCAGTAACTTTGGCATTAGACAGGGTTCTTAAAGCATTAAACCCTCCTGTGGATGCACCATGATCAGATTGGTCTCACTAAACATTAGGGGGTTGGGGGGCTTGAAGAAATTCCTTTCTATGCATGAGTTTTTTTTTTGTCAGAGTAAACCTTCCATAATTTTGGTACAAGAATCAATGCACTCTGCTGATAGGTCGATCTCTTGTTTCCGCGCCATGTTCCTTTATTGGAATCTGGTGGCGAGGGATGCAGTGGGACGTTCTGGCAGGGAGATAGTGATGTGGGATCCTTCTTATGCATCTTTGAAGGCTTTTAACTTCTTCGGAGGGATCATTCTCTCTGGCCACATCTGGGGTTTTGTGCACTGGATACATATTATTAACATCTATGCACCTTATCAGGATAGGCTCTCTTTCTGGCGAAGGATGGAGATCAGCGGTATTCTTCTTCTGGATAATCTTATAATAGTGGGGGATTTCAATTTATTTTTGCATGACGGTGATATATGGGGAGTTAAAGGAAGGAATGACCCGTTGGCAGATTCCATATCGAAGATATTCAAATCTCATCATCTTTGTGATTTAATGATGAAGGATCAGGTTCCGTCATGGTTTAATGGAAGACAGGGTAAGGATTCCATATGCAAGCGGATTAACCATTTTGTGGTTAAGGCTAATTGTTGGCCCGGATGGGAGATTGGTCAGGGACCATTGGAGATGTCATTATTTCAGATCAAAGACCATTGGAGATGTCATTATTTCAGATCAGAGACCTATTTTATTGGAATGGTGTTTTGAAAAGGTAACTAAGGGATTCCCATTTAAATTTAATCAGGTATGGCTACAGGATCCTTCCTTTGTTTTTTTGGTGGAACAGTTTATGAGGCAAAATCCAAGAGGAGAGAACATATCGGCGATGGATTACTTGGCATGTTCTCTGCGGGTTTTAAAGGGAAAGGTTAAAAGATGGGAATGAGCTAAAAATAAACTAATGCAGGACAGACTTAAAGTTTATGATTCAGAGACAACTCATTTGCTGAAAGAGATGGAAGCTGACAATCCAAAAGCCGACACCTGGGAGAGACTAAAGGAGGTGGAAGAAGATAGAAGGAAAATTCTTCTGATTCAAGAATAGACGTGGAGGCTCAAAAGTAGAGCAATTTGGCTTTAAGAAGGAGATAAGAACAAGAAGTTTTTTCATGCTTATGCGACAGGAAAAAAAAACAAAAACTCCATATGGCAGATCAAGGTAAATGGTTCTTCCTATTTATCTTCGAAGGACATTCAGAATGAGGCTGTAAATCACTTTAATAATCTCTACGACGGCCGAGAGTTACTAGCTCACGAAGAAAAACTATGGGCAGTGGAGGAGATTCCGGCCATGTTTGATACGGGTGAGCTATAGGACTTCTAAAAGCTGATCAGCAAAGAGGAGGTCATTATGGTTTTAAAATCCTTTGCGATGGATAAGAGTCTGGGGCCTGATGGATGGACCCTGGATTCCTTCATTCATTTTGTTTATATTTTTTTTGATCTCATAACGGAAATGGTTTAAATAGCAAAAAGATCAGGGAAGATCAATGGGGCATTAAATTCTACGTTCTTATTCCTGATTCCAAAAGAAAAAGGCGCTGATACTTTTGATGATTTCTGCCCGATCTCGCTATGAAATACGTTGTATAAAATTATCTCAAAGACTATTGCTGAAAGACTCAAGAAAGTGATTTTTAGATTTATATCCCCTGAGCAATCGAGGTTCTTAAAGGATAGGAGCATACACGAAGCGGTGGCATCCACCCAGGAAATAAGTCATTCTATACATTCTAAGAATATGAAGGCTATGGTTATGAATATTGACCTAAGTAAAGCATATGACAGGGTTGATTGGGGACTGTTAAGGTTGATTTTATATAAGATTGGACTTGATAGGGTCTCCGTCAATTGGATTACGGGGTGTGTTTGTAATACATCTATGGCTATCATAATTAATGGAGTGGAAACTAGATTTTTCAAGCCTGGACGTGGATTGAGGCAAGGTTGTGCTCTTTCAACACTCCTTTTCATTCTGGTCATGGATACTTTAAGTACCAAACTTAGTCACGCAGTCAGGATGGGCAACATTAGGGGTATCAAGATTTCTCACTGCAGAGAGATATCCCATAACTTTTTTGTGGATGAAGTTCTTCTTTTTGGCTTGGTCATTAAGAATGTGTGGCAGGTTATTCATGGTATCTTTTCAAAATTCTGTTTGGCTTCTGGCATGCTGGCTAACATTGGTAAGCACTGCATTTATCATGAGGAGGATGGATCGGATTTGGCTGCTACGATTGGAGCCGTGTTTAAAATTAAAAATGCTCCCTTGGGGCTGGGCTTTAAGTATCTGGGTTTCCATATGAAACCAAATAATTATGGAACAAAGGATTGGATTTGGATGACGGAAAAAGCTGAAAGGATAATCTGTGGTTGGTCTACAAAATGGTTGTCTAAAGGAGGTAGATTCATAGTGGTTCAGGCAGTATTACAACAAATTATGGTATACTGGGCACATATTCATGTGATACCAAAAAATATTTTAAAAAATATCTAGAAGCATTATGATCAACTTTCTCTAGAATGGGGGCAAGGAGAAGGGAAAGTACCACTTGGTGAGATGCGACCTGATTATGAAACCAAAGGAATGTGGAGGATGGGGAGTAAAATATTTACAGACTTTTGGATGGGATATAATCATGAAGTCCTTGTGGCGGGGTCTCACCTCAAAAGGGATATGGAGCGAGATTATAAAGTATAAGTACTTGAATAATGCAGGAGTGGCAGACCTATACTTGCTGGGATGGCAGGACACTAAAGGAGGCTCGACTATATGGAATGGTTTTAAACAAAACTGGTCTTGGTTTGCTTCAAATTGGAGATGGCATTATGGTGACGGTGCCAAGATTCTTATAGGTCACTCTGTTTTGCGAGGGTCTTCTTCACCTGCCCCTTTCAGTAATGAACTTATCAGACCGTTAAATGGAAATGGTTATTTCTATCTGGCCCAAATTTTAAAGGAGAAGATCAATGGGATTCCTGGTTGGATGTCAGCGGACAATTTGAATTTTCCAGTTCACTTGAAGGAAGAGTGGAACGATTATAGTGAGGATTTAAGGAGCCAGGGGTTGCTTATTGTTACCGGGGGAAACCGGGTGATATGGGGTGGCACGTCCAAAAATGACATGCCGTTAGTGAGAGAAATATATAACAATCTGTCCATGCCTTTTGTCATGCCCATTGATTTCAATGTTTTTCGAAAAATATGGGATAATAATGAACAATTGAAGATGAAGATATTTTTGTGGTTGGTTATGACAGATAGAAATCTCACTTGGGGAAACCTACAAAGGAAAGGGTGGATTGGGCCAGGATATTGTAGGCTTTGCATGGCAGAGGACAAGAGTAATTCTCACCTTTTTTACAATTGTCTCTATGCTAGAAGAGTTTTGAAATTACTTTGCGAGTTTTTCAAACTTAAGGAACCTACTCTCTCAAATACAACTGTTTTTATTCAATGGTGGCATAAGAAAAACTCAACACTTTGGAACATACCAAATTTATTTCACTGGTTTATATGGTGTGGCCGGAATAAATGGATCTTTGAGGAGGTATGTTGTAGCCCCGTGAGGACTGCCAACAACATCATTTATAATTGGGAAAGGCTAAGAACTAAGTAGAGGCCTTCGGTGTACCTTTCCAAACGATTGAGACCTGTTGAGATACATTACCTAGCAGGATTCTTTGATGGAGCATCTCAACAATCTAGATGCGGGTGTGGGGCATGGTTAAAAATTTCGCCAAACTATCATTACAAGATATTTTGGCATGGTGGCTATGGAACTAATAAGCGTGCCGAAGTTCTGGCCCTGTGGGGCTTATTTTGGTTTGCTACACAAATTTGTATAGAGAACATCTGGGTCTTTGGAGATTCGAAGGTCCTCATTGACCATCTAAATAAGGGTACCGTGTTGAACCCTGGAAA
Source organism: Pinus albicaulis (assembly GCA_034641835.2). NCBI lineage: Eukaryota > Viridiplantae > Streptophyta > Pinopsida > Pinales > Pinaceae > Pinus > Pinus albicaulis. Next base: position 803,815,904 of record CM076581.1, on the reverse strand, counting down.
CCTGATGTCTTGGCTGGAACACATCAAGTCGTTAAGAAATGCCTTCTCCATCATACATTTCAAACACATATTTCGTGAGAAGATTTGTTAGGCAGATAGGTTATCGAAAAAATGATTGAATGGTGTTTTCGGGGAAATGCATTATGAGCTCTCGGATTCGACTGGCATGGGAGCTACAGGGACGGTCAAGTTCTCATGAGCAGGGGTAAAAGACTCTGCAACTTTTTGTCTATGTTTGCTCTGGTTCTATTTTTGGGTTATTACATCTCCGCTACAACAAAACAATGCTTTTATATATGTATGAGTTTGGAGGGGTTGCAGTTCAAGTTATTTTCAAAAAGGAACATCTAGAAAGGGATCATTGTGGGAAGACCCTAATTCTTTTGCAGTTTTTTTTACTTTAACATTCAAGATCTTGTTTTTTGTAAATTAATCAAGTTGCTATTTTGGGAATAGACGCTGATTATGTTTACAATTTGGTTATTATCCAAAGTTTATTGTCATTATGAAAATGTTTTGTAATGATGAAATAGATTGATGTTATTATATGCTATAAAAATAACAAAATGATCTAATACATTATATAAACCAGAGTTTTTTTCTACTTAAAAAAACTTTTGAAATTATCAATTTATTTTAATTTCATCGATCAAACTTCGACATTTTCCATTTCTTGCTGGGAAAATGATATGACATTTTCCTCAAAGCAGCTTTACTTTCATGGAAAGTTAGTGCCTCCTAGAATGTTTTGAATTTTGTAATTTAAATTATAATTTTTTACATAATGTTTATTTTTATATTTTTTATTATCGAATAGTTTAGAATTTGATAAACAAAAATAAAAAAATTCTGATAGAATCAATCTATCAACAATTCTAATAATTTTTTTAATAGAATCAACCTATTTTAATTTAAAATTGTGAGAATAATTTGAAATCGAAAAATACAAAAAAAGCATTCTGGTGAGCTCTCTTATCATTTACAATTGATTTAAAATATGCAACTTCGTTTTCACAACGCTACCGGTTAGAAGCAAAGTTATAATGCTAATTAATGCATGAGGTTAAAATAACGAAAACTTTACTTAAAATAAAGTTATAATACTAATTGATTTAAAATAAGGTTAATGCCCCTTATATTGGAATACTTTATTCAAAATGATAAATGCTTCATAAAAGTATAACATGGAGTAGTATTTTAAGTTGTAGTTTAAAAAATTTCATAGAATTATTAAGAATTAGGTAAAGATTTTGAAAAATTTGGGCAAAGATTTATCAGAATCTTGTTTAGAATTGTTAAACTTCAGTATTTTGGGTGCCCCAAGGGTTTTTGATAGTGTTGAATGCATTTTCATTATAAAAAAAGAAATTCAAACACTCCAACTACTTGATGTTTTGAATATTTTTTACCAAATTTCTAAAAATACTGTCATCCAGACTATTCTATTCACTGGATAGACAATTCCGTATTTTAACTCAAAATATGCGTACACCTAAAAAGTTATACTTGAGAACATCTAATCATAATTTTTTGAAGGATGTGTACACCTAGAAAGTTATACTTGAGAGAACATCTAATCATAATTTTTTAGAGGATGTGAAGCGATTTCATTGATGGTTTAATTAATTTTAAGAAAATGAAATGATTTGCATCTAAACAAGATTATCTCTCAGCGAAACAAAAATAATTTTAGAAGATAAATCAACCCTCCTACATTATTTATTATGAAATAACACCTTTATTGCTATATTTTTCTCTTATCTTATTTTAAAATAAAATAAGCCTTTTTGGATTTTGACTCATTTTAATTTTATATAAAAATAAGCCTTTTTGGATTTTTGACTCATTTTAATTTTATATAGATTAGATTGTTAATTTTATATAGGTTAGATTGTTATTTTTGTTTTATTTTATTTTTTAAATAAAAGGGGTTTTATTAGTTTTGACTAATTTTAATTTAAGTTGATAGGGATGAGATTGTTAATTTTTCCTCGGGGGTGAAAATGTGAAGCTGGGTTACACTTTTTGCCCTTTTTTGAGAAAAAAATTTCATTTTTTTTCTTCAGTTCTTCAACTTTCTACAAACTATAACAATTTTTCTGTGTAGAATTTCATTTTGTGATAAAAATAAAAGTTGTGAGAAATTTTGTTAGCTTTCTATTACTTATTTTTTGAAATTTTTTTACGCAGATTTGATATGTCAACTTAGTGTTTCTTTTAGTGTGTGTTTCTTAACAATCAAGGGATTCATAAGAAGTCATGTTATGACGCAATGTTGTATTCATTGAAAATTTGTGTTTTTGAAAAAATAAAATGTGTTACAACAATCTAGACAAAGTCTACTTTGTTTTCGTCATATTTACAAAGCCAATGGATGCATATCATAATTACTAGAATTTTTTGAACTGGTCCAATACGAAAAACTGCGTATTTTGGATATGTTTCCCGTCGCAAAAAATTTCTTAACATATAAGTTATAAACTAAAAATCTAAAAGCTACCCATTAGAGACGACGGACCAATGTAATGCCCCAAAATTTTGTCAATTTTTTTTACAATGTATTTTGGGAGATACAAAATTTTGATTTCACTGAATCACAATGACCCTCAGAAATTGTTTGCACACATTTTATTAGAAAAATAATTAAAATTAATAAACGTTTATGAAATTCCATAAAAGTTATATTTCCTGAAAGTAGATTCAATTCTGAAAAATGCTTGTCTTGGTTCCGACAGTTAATTAACAACCTTTCATGGAGTTTAATCAGTCTAAAGTTGCAGAACCGTATTCAGAGCTTGGTTTTTGCGTAATTGGTGACACGTTAGTTCGGTCGAACTTTTAATATAAGTTCAGCCGAACTATGTTTTCTGCTGTAGGCTCATTAAATCTAATGTCTTAATAGTTCGGCCGAACTTTTAATAAAAATTTCAGCCGAACTATTGTATAACTTTCCGTCGGCCGGAAATTTTTGCGGAGCCCCTACTAAAACACATTTCGCGGCAATATAAATTTCCGCGAAATGATTCACAATTTTCGCACATTTCGTACATTTCATCTCATTTTATAAAGATCTTGGTTTGGGTTCAAAAACTTATCTTCAAAGTTTGGGTTTAAGAGAATTTCTTGGAAGCTAATTCATTTTACAAAGAATTTTTTTGGAAGACATTTCTTGGAGGTGGCCTGATTTTGGCAAAAATTGTTTTGAACTTAAAAAAATTTCTTGGACATACATTCAAAAGACATTTCTTGGAGGTATGTACGTGTTTTGAGTTGAAGTAAATCTTTTGAGCTTCGTTTCATTTTTATAAGACATTTTTTCTCTCGAATTTTTTAAAGTGTTTTGAATTGGAGTATGTATTTTTTGCAAAAAATTTACACTGAATTTTTTAATTAAATCTTTTGTGATATTTTTTGTAATTGAGTTATTGTCTAATTTTTTGAAGGAAATTTTTTGAACTTCATACCCTATTATCATGGGAAATCGAAGAACTTGTGCGAGAAAATATGATCGAAAAAGAGACCCTGAGGAACGTAGAGAAGAGACAAGACAATCTCACAAAAGAAAGTTAGAAGCCCTCTCAAATATTGAAGAGGAAAATCAACCTCAAGCAGAAATTGAAGCAGTTATGTAAATGTAAATATTATGATCTATTGATATATTTAAAATTTTCCTTATGTAAAATGTGAAGCTTAATTTTTATTTGATGAACTAATTTGAAAAATATTTTGTTTAATGTAAACAGACAGAAATATTCCTCAAAATGTTGAAGAAGAAAATCAACCTCAAGAAAAAATTGAAACAGGTATGTAAATGTAAATATTATGATCTATTGATATATTTAAAATTTTCCTAATGTAAAATGTGAAGCTTAATTTTTATTTGATGAACTAGTTTGAAAAATATTTTGTTTAATGTAAACAGACAGAGATATTCCTTAAAATATTGAAGAAGAAAATCAACCTCAAGCAGAAATTGAAGCAAGTATGTAAATGTAAATATTATGATCTATTGATATATTTTTAAAGTTTTCCCAATGTAAAATGTGAAGCTTAATTTTTATTTGATGAACTAGTTTGAAAAATATTTTGTTTAATGTAAACAGACAGAGATATTCCTCAAAATATTGAAGAATAAAATCAACCTCAAGCAGAAATTGAAGCAGGTATGTAAATGTAAATATTATGATCTATTGATATATTTAAAATTTTCTTAATGTAAAATGTGAAGCTTAATTTTTATTTGATGAACTAATTTGAAAAATATTTGAAATTTTAGATATATTTATTAATTTAGTTATTTATTGAATATGTACTATTTTTTCGAATATGTACATATGAAATCACTATTGATAATGAGATGTTAGAAAATGTTGACACTCACACATATGGAGATAAAAACCCTGACCATGTTATACAATATCGTGTTAACTGCATTTTTGAAAAGTATTTCTTAAATGAGCGGGTGACAGTTCAGGCTCAAATGTTGAAAGGTCTCCTATCATTAAGGAAATTAAAAGAAGCTACCACACTATTGGGTATTCGAAAATCAACCAAAGATAAAAAAAATGAAGGAAGAAGTGATAAAAAATATGAGTAGTGCTATAAAGTCAATTAAGAGATCTAGAGAGAAAGATGTTTCAATTGTACGTAGAGGAATATAGATGGCAATGGTTTCCTCAAGTACTCAAGAGAATCGTTTGGTAACATCTATGGCACGAGCACTGGGAACCTCGTGAATTTTTTTTCACAAACATCGGAAATTTCGGTTGCAAATAGATGTAAATGATGAACTCGCTTGTTGGAGAGCTATTTGTAGGCAACCATACAAAGATAGACTTGGAGAAAATGTCAAAAAAATAATATATGAATATTGGAAGAACAATTCGCGTGTTTCACCAACTGCAAGGCATGTGATGCGAAGAAGAATAGCACGAAATCAGTACGAAGAACATGAAAAACATCTCTTGGAAACCACTTAGATAGAGTTATTCAACAAGTTCAAAGAAGAGAATCGTCAAATTCATGTTTCACTGAGTGATTTTTTTCAACAAAAACCATGGTATGTAAAACCTATCACCGTATGTGACACTTGTTGTTGCCGTTATCATGTGGAATTTGAGTTATATTATGACACATTCCTTGATTTCGGTAGAACATTATGGAAGATTCACCTCCTCCTTCCACTATCCGTGATTTCATATCTCAAATTCTATGTGAAAGAGAAAGCGATGAACTATTTTATAAAAAGAAATGTGTTGGTGGTAAAAAACGTGATGATTGTGGACATTTGACTAAATTTCAAAACAAATATCGTATTGATATAAATGATCAATCATTGTCCAACATGAAAGTGAAATGGAAGAGATATGAATATATCGATACATTGATTCAAGGTGCAAATAGTGTTAAAAGAATTGAATTACTAGAAGACGAAATTTTTCTGATAGACTTTTTGAGAAAGTGAGGCAGAAATTTACAAATATACCAAGCATTCCCATAGAGCTCGATGGCAAGACTTGCAATTCAAAAAATCTCGTGAATTTTTTCCACCAGGGACCATTTTGTCAGTGATTGATTTTGCAGAAAACTACACATTTTTTCCACAAAAAGAAATTCAGAGTGAATACTATCATTCTGACCAAGCCTCCATGCTCGTCCATATTCTATATAGACATGCTGAAAAAAATGTCGATCATTTAGAAAGCACGAGTGAAAATCGACATATCATTAAAGAATATCACTTTTATATCAGTGACGATCGTACACATGATACATGTTTCGTACAACATTGTTTTGGAAAAATTTATGATTCATTGAAAAATCGTGGAATAACATTCAATGAACATTGGATATGGTCAGACAGATGCGCAGGTCAATTCAAATCTGCACGATCATTCTTTTGGTTGTGTTGTCTTCATAAGAAAACCCGCATTAAACATTGTTGGAATTTCTTTGAAACTGACCATGGAAAAGGAGAACATGATGGTGCAGGAGCATGCATAAAACGAGCACTTCGAAGATATCAAATGAACCACTCTGCAAGCTGACTTGTGAATGCTAAAGAAGTTGTTCAATGGTGCATCGCTGCTCTAAGCCATGAGAGAAACCCATCAAGAGAAGTGCGAAGGTACATTCAATTTAATTTATATTGGAAATCTAATTTTAAACATTGTACATTTATCATGCAATGATTATCTTTGATTGTATTTTGATATCATATTTACAAATTCTTCTTCTAATTTTCCATATAAAGGTTTTTCTGGCATATTGGAATCGAAGACGTAGATAGATCAATTGGAAATTATGTTGAAACAATAAAAGGGACTCGAAAATTGCATTCAATTCAAACAAAGTCGTCCAGAAATGCATTTGCATTGGATAAAAGAAAATATTCTTGTTTTTGTGATGTTTGCATAGACAACACAAAATCCAATGACGTTTGTGAAAACAAAATGTATGTGAACGATTGGAAACATACAAAGGGCAAAATGTCTGTTGCAATGTTTGAAGAAATGCAATCAGAGGAAACTACAATATCCTCCGATGGTGATCGAGTTTCTGATCTTGTTAGAGAAGGTAACAATTGAATTACTTTCTAATGATTTAAAGATCTAGAAATAAATTTAAATATGCATAATTTTGTTAAATTCATTTTATTGTGCAGGAGATGTTTTTGCTATAATTGCACCTATTGAAAACGATGAAAATGTGAAGTATTATTTGATGCGTTGCACTGAATGAAAAATGAAATTATTACAAAACTATGATGATCATGGATTTCAGTATGATAGAGGGTCTATTATACTGAGAGGTTATTTTTTCAAACAAACTCATCAAAGTGGAGACTTTGTTTACTTTGAAGACTATGAACCTGATTCCATAAGTTGTCAATATAGTCACTTGGTGTGTGCAGTGCGCATAAAGTGGATAGAAGTTCAATCAAAGAAAAAATCAAAAATTAAGAGATGGAAAATGTCGAAATCCGATCATGAACGGATTATTGAAGATTGAATTCCATTAGATTTTTTTTGAGTGAATTGTCCAACAATTTATTATCTTTGGATTAAATATGTTTTATAACTTCCAGTACTCAACTAAAAATTGAGCTGCTTATGTTATTTGTGCAAATGTTTGCACATGTACAAATTTTTTGGGTACAAGCATGTGCTCTAGTATCAACTTAAAGTAGTTTTTCTATACATGTGCATTGATGAAAAATGTTATATGTATATGTATATATATATATATATATATATATATATATATATATATGTGTGTGTGTGTGTGTGTGTTATAGAATGAAATTAATTGTTCTAGTTTTACTATGTGCATTGATGAAAAATTATTTACGTACTCAATATATATGTTCTAGAATGCAATTAACTGGAACTAGTTTTTCTATGTGCATTAATGAAAAACTAGCTGGATTTTCTGGTAAAAAGTATGGACACAATGTAAATAAATCATCTGCAGTATAGTTTTTTACAAAAATTCCTTTCAGACAAGAGACTCGAAGCACTTCTCTGACTTTTGGTGGGATTTGACCCACATCTCTAATCCGAATTGAAAATCTAGTACAAAATCTGCTTGTCCAATGGTCGGATATGTTCCATGTGCATTGATGAAAAATGTCACTTGTCTTGGATAGATATGTTCTAGAATGCACAATTAATTGTTCCAATTAGTTTTTCTATGTGCATTGATGAAAAACTAGTCGGATTTTTTGGTAAAAAGTTTCAACAATGTAAATAAATGGACAAGGCTACCTATTTGAGTGCATTAACAACATTGACCCAAAATCAACAAACATATATATGTACTAGAGACTTATATTTCCAATCAAAATTAAAGGGATAATTTGTACATATGTCTACTTCTTTAAACTCTATTTTCAATTAGAGCTCAATTGATAGATGGTTAGTTGCATTGAAAAGCTATGTTCTTCCTATTGGAAATTTTTTCATTTAAACAAAACTACATGGAGAGATCAAAAGCAATCTTAAAATTTCAAATGTATTTCAACCATCCAAAAGGGATTTGTGCAACATTACTTGACATGCCATGCCAATTATAGTGAACAACTATCCAATAGAAACATTTAACATTATATACCACATGTGCCAAATGTACATTGAAACCATCCAAAACTTTAAAATTTTAAAAACTTCTGATAATATATCGTGCAACATTAAAAAATTAAACATCACATGCGAAATGTATATTGAAACCGTTCAAAACTTGAGTTTAAAAAACTTTAAATTATATATAGATTGTTACTTCACATGCCATGCCAATTATAGTTCAACTAGATCCAATAGAAACATTTAACATTATATACCACATGTGCAAATGTAGATTGAAACCATCCAAAACTTTAAGTTGTAGATTGAAACCATCCAAAACTTTAAGTTTAAAAACCTTTTGATTATATATTGTGCAACATTAAAACATTAAACATTTAAAGTTCATTAAATTATAATTCAACTATCCAACTATCCAAGAAAAACATTTAACATTTAATTATATGATGAGGTATGAGGTATGAGGTATGTATATATGTAAGGATAATCGTTGTGAATATACAAAGAAGTGTTGACAAGGTCTTGGAAGCATCTCTAGGTCAAGGGTCTGAGTCTTGGTCATGGTAATTGTCAATTGAAGATCTATAAGAAGAATTATTTGCGGGTTTTATTCTGCAAGAGGGAGAGGTTTTTCCCTGGCTCTAGGAGACTAATTTCGTGTCTTGTGTATTTTGATAATTGACTTGATGAAAGACTAAATCAGATAACAAATAGAAGACATAAGTAACTCAAGTAAGCTCACAAGAAGTTATCAAGAAGAGAATTTGAATTAATCTCCAACCCTATAAATTCTCAACATGGTATCAGAGCTAAGATGCTAAAGACAAAGGGCTATTAGACACGAAGACACTCAAGGATAAAAATTCAGTTCTCTAGAAAGCATCAAGGCAAAATTCAAGGTCTACATTGAAAAGTCAAATCAGCTTGCAAGGAAATCCTCAAGCCATCTCAAGAAGAATCTCACCCTTAAGAAATCTACACATCGATGAGGTAATCTTTAACAACAAGGATTCTTGATATTGAAGACGTTGTTGGAAGACACATCATTAAGCATCACTCAACATTATTGAAGACATCTTCATTCTGAAGTAATCCTTGACCATCAAGGATCCAAGATCACCTACTTTGAAATCAACCTAAGAGGGAGTTCTTGCCATCATCTTCAACAAGGAAGCTGATAGAAGAAGAAAAGCATCTACTCAAGTAAGTATCTCTATGACTTCATATGAATCTATCAAAATGTTTTCTTTGCAAAGAAAGCATAAAAATGGTTAGGGTTTCATACCTTCCTAGAAGACAAGGAAAATGAAGTCATGCCAAATACATGAAGAGAGATATAAGAGCCCAAGGATTCTTACAAAATCCATAAAAGACTATCTTATCTCCAATGTACAAAATCTAGAACTATCAAAAAAATATATGAGAAATTGGTGGAGCTATTCTCTGTAAGTACTGCAGGAGAAGCAATCTCTTTGAGATCATCTGTAGAAAGTGGGAGAAGTAATGTCTAACACTGAGATGACTATGTCGGAAGCTCTTCCAGATAAATGGGGAAACTTTAGGCCTATACGGGAAGAAGGAAGCCACACCATTCCATGATTTAGGATCTCTATGTAAAATAAAGGAAACAAGATTAAAAGCCAAAGGTGTTACAGGATCAAGTGAAGGGAATCGAGCCTTAGTAGCCACGTCAAGGAAGAAAGGAAGATTCCATAAGTTTGGTACTCAATATAGTATGGAAAAAGCACGATGCTTTGGATGAAATGAACTGGGGCATTATAAAAGAAATTGTCCTAAATTTGAAAAGGAAAAGAGAAATAAAGGAAGAAGCCCATATCTCAGAAATGAGAGAAGAACTTGATGCAAATAAATCTAAGAAAGAGGAAGCGAGGGATCTCCACTATGATCGAGATCATCTTCCCCTGATTTTTTTTGGTTGTATGATAGGAAACCGTATAGCATCCTGATCAAAGCATGGAAGGAGTTCTTGGTAAAATAGCTTCTGGAAAATCTCTCTGATAACAATACTGATGGAAGGCAGTCATCAACATCAAGGGTCATCATGAAAAACATAATTCTGGGATGTGATGACATGTTGATGGAACAGGCCAAGGGAATGAAGCTCTTCATTCTAGTAAAACTGCTAAAGGATGAATTATATGCTGAGGTATGAGGTATGAGGTATGTATATATTTATATGCTGACATTGGATGCTATGAAGTCATGTCATATTTTTGCAGGTAATAGACTTCTAGATTTAGAAGTATGAGGTATGAGGTATTATAATTCAACTATCCAACAAAAAAATTTAACATTATTTATATCACATGCCAAAAGTAGATTGAAACCATCCAAAACTTTTAACTTTTAATTTAACAAAAAAATATAGATCACAACATTACTTCACATGCAAAATGTACTCCAAGCATCCAACACTTAAATTTTAAAAACAAAACAAATTATAACGCTTAAATTTTAAAAACAAACCAAATTATAACACATGTCATTACATAACATGCCAAATGTAGTTCAGATGACAACATTAATTTATAGATGACAACATTACTTCACATTCACATGCCAAAAGTACTAAAACCATCCAAAAATTGTAAATCTCACAAGTATCAAACTGTATCAAGTTTAACAAATTTTAAAACCATCTAAATTTTGAAATCAAATCTACTGTAAATCATGTCCATAAAATGGAGACGGATCTAGCGTCTTCCCTACTAGGGTCTCAGTTCGCACCCTATCCTGTGAATGGGAAACCTACATACATAATGCACATGTACTTGAACATTAAAATTTGATGTTTTAAAAATGAATGAGAATATATATATCTAGAACTTCATGTAAAAAACAAAATATAACAAAAAAATCATGCAATACCTCGTAAGGTTCCCTCTCCATTTGATGAACAGGTTCTCCCATAGGAACATCTGCAGTGGTAAACTGTACAATATATATGTACAGTTAAATATAAATATATATATATATATATATATATAAATAATTTATAGAAATTAAAAACTTTCAAATGAAAATGCACGTGTACATATATAAACTTATTTTCAATAATATTAAAAAAAGGAACTAAAGACAACTTGTTCAAATGCTGTGGATGTTCCTATCTCTGTCGCTAGAGTCCCCGGATTAAAAAAATCTTCTATAGGAACCTAAATTCAAAAAAATTTAAATAACTCAAAATATAGATCTCTCTCTCTCTCTCTCTCTATATATATATATATCTCAATTTTTAATGGAAATTTTTGAGGTAGAATATATATAGATATATATATATAACTTTTAAACATAAATTTTAAACTTGTGAAAAATTGTCCATACTTGTGGCTCATCTCCCAAGGAAGTAGAAGGTACATCTCCTAAGGAAGAAGAAGGTACCGCCATCCCGAAAACATCAGACGGAATCGGTACCTATTAAAACATTTTATCAAATTATATATATACATACATGTATATGTGTGGCAACAATTATTTATTTTAGAGTCACTTAAAAAACACTAACATTTGCCAACATATCATGATGGTCAGACCCATCTGCGTCGTTTGAACCGGAGGTCCCGAACGTGATATTAACATTTTCATCACGCATCATGCCTGAGAACTGCAAATGGTGTTTTAACATATAATCATACATTTTTGTTAGATTAATGTACACATACAAATAAATGTATACATGTACATACCCATGTATTTATTACAAATTGTACACATGTATATGTAAAAATAATTTCAAACCCTAGGGTCACTAACACATACCGTTCCGGTGCCCTCTTCCTCATGAAAAATTAGCTCTTGCAAACCATTGCGACAATTTATTGCATATGTTCAGAGATCTTCAACATTCATGTTGTAAATCTCTTCATCTGTACAATAAACAAAATTGGCACGTGCATTTTCACGTGCTCTTTGTCGATTTAAACAAAGATCGACTCCACTCAATCTGCTATGGACATTGTCGATCATAACATCCCTTGCTTCTCAACTTATTTGAGAAGTCGCATCCATCTCTGATCGCAGAGTTTCGACTCGAAACGGTCGACTCACCAATGGCGGCTCAGGGCGAGGCAACTCCACATCTCGCTTAGCACCCTTACGGTCATATAATCGACCTTTCCCCGGGCCAAAATTTTTTGAAGGAAGGTCATTGTAATTGGGTTTCATACCCAAAAAAAATTCTGCATAAAACATTTGTGCAAAATAAACAGGAACCTCATCGTTCCATAGAAGCCTTCCAAAGGCCGCAAGATTCCAATCATACAAATAACGAGCTATGTTTGGGTGCTTGAAATACTGCACCTTCAACATTTTTCTTTTTGGACCTTCCTTGTAATTAAACATTGACTTGGCCACTTCTCTTGTAACTTTTTGTTTAATGTCCTCCCATTTATCAGGACCCATCACTGTTTTTTTTCTCTTTCTCATCAGTTCTACAAATGAATCAGTCGTCGAACCAAGATTTCTATACACATTTAACATTCCACCCAATGAATGTGTAACTATTTCAAAGCTTTGTCGACTCTCAGTACGTAGAGACAAAGCCACGAGATCTCTTTGCAATTTCGCATGAAGGCTTTCACACCTTTGTAAGGTGCATTCCACCATGTTGGTTTCCCATGGTATATCAGTAATCTCGGCCGAATAAGTTGTGCTGGGTTGACAGCCTTCTTCTTGAATGTAGCGAGCTGCCCTGCGTCTATTTTGACCACTAGCTCGAACATTTTCGGCCTCTGCATCAACATATATAAAATTTCGTATATTAGAAAAAACACGTGTAAAAAAGTTGTACAAATTTAATGAAAAAATATTGAAATTGATGGCAACCTTTGATGTTGTTGGTTAAAATATTCTCCAACATGAGCCTGCTGAGAACCAGACCCAGAATGACGCTGCTGAGAACCAGACCCACAATGACCCTGTTGAGAACCAGCAGCCGTTGATTGGCCTTCAGGGGAATAAATATCACCCCCTTCCCGCAACCTACTACCACTCAAACCTCGAACAGTTGAACCTTGGCCACGCTCCACGGATGGAGTAGAAACCCTTCTCCTCTTACCTCCTAAGAATTAAAATATGAAACTTATTAACAACTAATTTAACTCACAAAGTTAATAAAAAATCAATTCCATATGTACACACATGTATGGAGATTTAAGATTATATTTAAATACCATGAACATCCCCGATCCCTGAACCTCAATATGGGATTCGGCTGATCTTCGTCGTTCATCCTCCATGATATATATCTATTGGTCGACATTTACACAAAATAGATTTCAAAAAATCAATTTGTAATTTAGTGTACACAAATTATGTAGAACACAACTTTCAAAGCAATAATTGATCATGTGTGAAACTAAATTTAATCGAAAAATAAATTATAAAAATGATAAGTTCACCAAATTGCGCTTTACATGGTGGGAGCACACTTGGTATAAAATTTACCACTTATACACTTTAGTTTGTGGGAGAAATGATACATGTACATAGTTTACCTTAAATTTGTTGTGTTTTATGGATATTAAAATGAAGAACTTCTATTTATATCCATTCCAGAGATTGACTGTAGGGGAATTTACTAGATATGTCACCTTTTATAAAAGATGAGATCCAGAGGCTACCTGGCCCTTTACAGACTCTGCCTATAGAACTTGTAGAAGTAAACACTAGAGGCATTAACAATATCAAATAACGTTTTCATGCTCAGACATGGGAATGTGTCTCTTTCCCTACGCAAAAAAATAGTTCAAGGTGGTTAATCTTCATAGACATGTCATCAAGCAGGTCAATGTGATCATCCCCAACTTACTTTTCATGAAATTAGGCTTGGAATCCTCTACAACCTGATGGATGGAGTTGAATGGGAACTAGGTCAAGGCCTTTACAAAATACATGCTAGTGAATAACACTTACTAGGTTATGCCAACAAATAAAGTGGCAGAAATGTTTTCTCCTCGAGGTTGTCCAATTGGGTGTGTAATACCAACTTCACCCATTTCCTAACGGGTTTCTCTCTTAGGTTACAAATGTCTTCCACCTTGTTAGTTATATATTTTTCACTTTCCCATGGATTCCTTGAATTTTTTCTCCTACCATCTCCCTCTCTCACTCCCCAAATTATTGTCATCAAACATGCCCCATTGAGGATCTGGAGCAATGTTTGCACCATACTTAGAACTGTCATTGCTGCTAATTGAAATTGGAGTCATGTATACTAGATTGCTTGCTTAAGTGGCTCTTACTTGGACCAATATCCTGAAATAGTTTGACATGATGGTAATATGAGGTTGGAAGCTACTTGATGTAATTTTCCTTAAATCTTCAAAAAAACAGAGCAAAAATTTCATTTTTGATCATTTTTTATTCGCTTCTGCATACAACAGATGTTATCACAATTGCAACACAATCATGTTCCATGAGCATGAATTATGAATGTCGCAAGCCAAATTGCAAGGAAATTTGCATTCATTTTAGGCAAAAGAAGGCTATGACATTAAGGTCCATGCTAGAAAAAATTATGCAAATAAGGTTGCTAAGTCTTTGATACTTACCATGTGTTTCAAATCCATAATGAAGGTTGGCTTTGAGAGTGTCCTCTCAAAGCCCCGTCTTGAGATGAAATTTAATTCAATCTCTCTTAGAGTTGCAAGGTGGAATTGATAGAACTATTTGATTTCTTTACCATAGATGGATATCTCCTTTCATCTATACCTTTCTCTACCATATTATTTCCAAGTGAAATGGGAATTTTCACATTTTGAATGCCATTACCATGTAATTTGGTAGTCTGCTAGCTAGACCTATCACAAATAAGGTTGTCATACCAAACTATTTCTCTTGCTCAACTCAGTGACCATGACTCTCTTCTCACGCTCCTTACCATATAAGATCTTCAATTGTACATGTCATGCAAAGTTGGGGGTTCTAGGTCTACACCTATTAGGTAAAGTTACATATTTTATGTCATTGTGGTCCTTAAATTTGGAGGTGTTCCACCTGAAAAAATAGGCATTAAATATGGATGAAAAGGATTTGTATTAACTTTGATAGAATTTCCTCATGGAATTACTGAATTTCTCGACGACATCATGCTAGCTTTGCTTAGAGAAGAAGGTTTTGGAGGAGAAATTGAATTCTTTCGACTTATTTTTGGCATTGAAGTTTGAAATAGTAGTTTTGATGACTCCATTGATGATCTTGCTGAGGAATTTGATGCACACAATATTGACTTTGAAGATGGTTTAGAAGATGTTGAAGAAGTTGTAGATTTTGGTGTTGTCACTGAATGTTTCTTTGTTGTTGGACTTGATCAAGACATGTAATTTAACTTTACGAGCAGATTGAAGACCTTGAAGAGGTTTTAGATTTTGTTGTTCTCATTGAAGGTTTTTGTCTAGTTTTGTTTCTTAAACCATCATTTCCATAGGAAATTTTTGGTGAATAGATTCTTGACCTTGATGAGAGGATATGATACCTTGAATAGGCTACATCTTTTGGTGACGTCATTAATTGTTTTTCTATTATTATGTTTGTTAAACATCTCGCTTAGGGCGAGGCAAATCCACATATATTGTACAGTTTATGGGACAGAAATCAATATGTAGAAATATTCACTTGGTTTTTATAATTGGATAGAAGAATGACTTAAAATGACCTTGTATGTCTTCTCATTTTAGAGCTCAAATTTTTAGGAAGGATTTAAGTATCCAACTTTCAAGAATCACTAGAAGAGGTTGATAAAGAATATATGAAGACAAAAAACTAACCAGTTGAGTACAAGGCATAGTTGAGCCAAATGTTATTGAGGAAGGGTCTAATTATTTGGGTCTTGGTTATGGAAAACATGATGGAGAATGCTCCAAAGCCAAGGAGGCACATGAAGCTGTTCCAAGAAGGAATTTTATTTCGTGTTCAATACCTCAAGCTTGTGAGGTTCGTGTGCATGATGAATGGAAAAATTTGACACCCACTTTGCAAGAAGATGTTAATAAACATGCAGCTAATGAGAATGTAAAAGAAGAGGATGTTAAAAGATCTATCTACTCATTGAATTCATTGATAGTATCCAGAGGAGAGCCACTACCTCATCAAATTCACCTCCTCAAGAAGGCGACAACGGTGACTGTTCAAGGTATAAATTTGCCTTTAATCAAATTGCTTTTGATTATGATAAACATGGTAAATATTCACATAAGATATAGAAAAGAACTTGCACATGTTCCTTTTGTGGTTTGAATAACCATAATGTTTATAGATGTTGGAAGAATATATCCATGCAGATTGAAACTTTCTAAATAAATGAGGCAAAAAATCAAAGGCCCATTGGACAAGGAAAATGATGTTGAAAATAAGATGCAATTGTTTGTTACTCATTTCCATAAGAAAGGTCATCTTGTAGACAAGTGTTGGACTTTGTATCCAACAAGTCATCCACAACATTTGAAGAAGGTGGAAAGAGATAATGAAAAGAATGGAAAAGAGGATTCCATAATCGATGAGGGTCAGGATGATTCACATGATGATGAAGTGCAACTAAAACAAGCGCCATTGAAATGGTTTGCTAATAGATGGTTAGATTTCTTATCTAATTAAGGCCTTGAATGTATTTTGTTGTTTCATGAATTTCTTTGAAAATTCAAAGTATGGTGCATGTTGCATGAAGCAAGATGTTGAAAGTAGAGTTATGTTGACACACTTAAATGCAACAAATATGGAAATTTGTACATGAGCTATTATTTGACTTGAGAGTCGGTTGTTTGAAGAGGCATGTTTTGTCGACTTGTGTTTGGTTGATGGTTTTGTACACCAATATGTAAGAGTACATGGAGATATTCACATGATGTGAATTTTTTTTCTTTGAAGGAGAAAAATGATATGTCAGCGAGCTATGTTTCTTGCATGATGTGTTTTTCAGTTTTATGGTTTTGTTTGTGACAAGACGTCACAAGATTTTGGGAAGGTCCACTCTTGAGCGAGAGCCTCATGATTACAACCTAATAATGAGAATCAAATGGGAGTGCATCCTTATTTTGAAAACAAATAGGATTCTAAGCTACCTAGGACTCAAACCATTATTTTTAAATTTGAAATATCATGGTGTGTTGTTTCAATGCCTGAATCCACAACCCTAACATAAATTGTTTTATTATTTTTTTGCAAGATTTAGTTGTTTATATTAAAAGTTAGTTGAATTTAAAACTCTTGGCTTAGTGGCATGAACCAAACATATTGTACATGTATTAAATGAGGAATTTCGCTCTCCCAATCATTTCTAAATCATCCATATCACCAAGAAAACATGTTTTAAAAGAACATACTTTGGTATGGGAAATACCTTTGGTTTCAAATATTATAAGAAGGTTTTTGATATGTTTGAGAGAATGTGGAAAATAGAATCCATAAACAAATTATTTTTCAAAACGTATTATTTTCAAAGTATCAACAAGGAACATGTACAAGGGTGTTCAATGAATTAACGCTATTTATTTAAATTCCATGATGTACATATCTTACTCATAATTTTAACAAATTATTAAATAATGATCTAGTTTGGATAATTATATTATTTGTCATATATTTTGATGCTTATAGAGTGAAAAAATTGAAAGAATCAACTTGTAGGGTCATTTTAATGGTGGGTGGAGAATTGGGGTCTAAAACCTTTTGGAGACATTTTGAGGCATTAAATGACATTTCTGGGCGTCAAACGATTATCCCTTGTGCCGAAATCTTGACCATTATTCTACACCTAAAGCCATATCCAATGGTGCAAGAAAAACATCAAACGAAGTTCATTCAAAATTTATGCCTTTAGTAAGTTGACCTATCATGTTCACCACCATGGTATGAAAGAATGACATTTTAGCCCCATTACTCATGCATGGCAAGCTAGCTACATGTAGAATTTTAACAAGACTCTAAAAGGTCTAAAATCACAAACCTCGTTAATGGTTGACAGAGTCAAATCTTACACCTAGTTGGCTATCACGCTATGTTAAATACTTGGCCACTAGGAGCAGTAAGAGTTCCATTTTGTGTTCTTGCATTTTGTTCCATAGTTGAAAATACAACTAGGAGTGTGAATTTAGAGAGAAAAATGTATGAAGTTAAGTTTTTATAGCAACCTTACATGCTACAAGTATTAGCTAACTCTAGAGAGATTACCTCTTTCTTTGTACTCACATATTTTCCAGACCAGAAAAGAGAGAGTAGAGCATCTTTACATTTTAGTGTTGTTTTTCTCCCATAAGGATTTCCTAGGGAACAAGGAGTCTAGAGCATCATTACTTTTTAGGGTTTCTTGTCTCCCATATAAGAATTTCCTAGGAAAATAATTGTGTTGATTGTCTAGAGATATGTATGTGTGTGTTTCATTATGTTCTCTATTTCTTATGTTGTGTTTCATTATGTTTTTATATTTCTTACATTTCCTATTGCCACGGTGTACATTTATATCTAAAGAGTCCAAAACCTCATTCAAGACAATATGTTTTGTTGATGTAGTTTGATTGGTTATATTGCATTGCTTTTTCAGTTGTTGCTGGGGGCCTCACCATCTAGTGATTTTAGGTAAAAAATTATTTACGTGGAATTTTGAAGTATTCTAGAATGTTTATTATTTATCACTACTAGCCTTGGTGATTTAGGTGTTTGTTTTGATGCTGCTTGGTTACCCATATTTAATAGTTGTTCATGTTTAATTCATTGTTAAGGCTTTTTATTGGCCTATGAGGATGTATTTTTCTGAAATCTATAATGGCTAAAAGAATGAAATTTATTTATGAAAAAGAGAGGTCATATGGAAAACAAATTGTTTGCAAGTGTTCTTTTGAACCCATAGAACTTGCAACCACAATATGGATACAATACTAAGTAATACATAGCCTCCTCATCTAACTTAGCCAGGGATTTGCAATACTCTATTTGAGTTGGCTAGCTCCATTTCAAGATATCATAATGTTAGATTATTATTTCTATAGATTTTGATTATGGTAGTAAAATGTTACAAAAAACCGGAAACTACAAATAATATTATTCTAGATATATGTAAAAAGGACATGGTAGAGAAAATCAAACAATATTAAAATTTTCATAAATAGTTTAGATATAAATACATTTCCTATTTTTGATAGTAAATTCCAAGGCTTAAAGCAATAATTTTTCTAATAATTTTTTTTAATTAATAAATAAAAAAGAAGCATTTTCAATCAAAATCACATCCAACATATAATAAAAATAATAAAAACAATTTAAAACTTCATACACTATGACATTACTATGGCAAAGAGCATAAAAATATATGTAAGCAAAAAATCCTTTTATATAATAATGGAGAGCTTCAAATATACAAGAAAAAAAATCTTTCAGCCTCCTTGTATCCCAGAGAAAGAGTTGCTCAAAAAATCATATTTTAAACAATTAAAACTTGAGGAAATCATCTATTTTTGAATTTCAATTAAATATAAAAAATTAGTCAAATATTTCAAATCTGTTTTTTGGCTAGTTGCAGAGTGTAGGTCAATTCTAGCTAGAGAGAGACTCCAAGAAGGGGTTTCAAGACAGTGCAAGTTTCCAACATTCCAGTCAAGAAGGGAGGCAAATATTTCCAACAAAAGAGGCAAGAACAAGTTCCCTAGTGGTAGTGCTATGCAACCCAATTAGTCAGTGCATGTTGCAGGCAAGAGTGCGAGTAGCTGGTAGTCTCCAAAGAGAGTTTCTAGAGGTAGAACGAGTTTCCCAAAAGCGGTACTACACATTTTATTAGGTAGGACTGCATCTAGCATGGAGAATATCATCTGTTTTTGAATTTCAATCAGATAAAAAATTAGTCAAATATTTCAAATTTGTTTTTTGGCTAGTTGTAGAGTGTAGGTGCAGTTCTAGCTAGAGAGAGACTCCAATAAAGGGTTTCAAGACAGAGCAGGTTTCCAACATTCCAGTCAAGAAGGGAGGCAAATATTTCCAACAAAAGAGGCAAGAACAAGTTCCCTAGTGGTAGTGCTATGCAACCCAGTTAGTCAGTGCATGTTGCAGGCAAGAGTGCGAGTAGTTGGGAGTCTCCAAAGAGAGTTTCTAGAGGTAGAACGAGTTTCCCTCCCTCTCACATCTTCCTATTGAAGCAAGCCTTTAGCCCATTGAAAACTTGGTTATGACTAGGCATTTTATGTATAAGAAGGAAGTTGAACCACATCGAAGCCAAGAGGTTCACAAAAATTGCTTTTAACTATAGCCAAAGCCCCCACCTTTGGCTCAAGAGGAGATGACATCAGGCAAAATTTTAGGGGCTAATATTAGTAGGTGGGCTAGTTTTCCATGCTTTTTCCAAAAAAAGATTAGCCAATTTCATTTTTTTTCTAAAATGATTTGCCAAAATAAGGATTTCCTAGGAAAATAATTGTGTTGGTTGTCTAGAGATATGTATGTGTGTGTTTCATTATGTTCTCTATTTCTTACGTTGTGTTTCATTATGTTTTTATATTTCTTACATTTCCTATTGCCACGGTGTACATTTATATCTAAAGAGTCAAAAACCTCATTCAAGACCATATGTTTTGTTGATGTAGTTTGATTGGTTATATTGCATTGCTTTTGCAGTTGTTGCTGTGGGCCTCACCATCTAGTGATTTTAGGTAAAAAATTATTTACATGGAATTTTGAAGTATTCTAGAATGTTTATTATTTATCACTACTAGCCTTGGTGATTTAGTTTTTTGTTTTGATGCTGCTTGGTTACCCATATTTAATAGTTGTTCATGTTTAATTCATTGTTAAGGCTTTTTATTGGCCTATGAGGATGTATTTCTCTGAAATCCATAATGGCTAAAAGAATGAAATTTATCTATGAAAAAGAGAGGTCATATGGAAAACAAATTGTTTACAAGTGTTCTTTTGAACCCATAGAACTTGCAACCCCAATATGGATACAATACTAAGTAATACATAGCCTCTTCATCTAACTTAGCCAGGGATTTGCAATACTATATTTGAGTTGGCTAGCTCCATTTCAAGATATCATAGTGTTAGATTATTATTTCTATAGATTTTGATTATAGTAGTAAAATGTTACAAAAAACCGGAAACTACAAATAATATTATTCTCGATATATGTAAAAAGGACATGGTAGAGAAAATCACACAATATTAAACTTTTCATAAATAGTTTAGATATAAATACATTTTCTATTTTTGATTGTAAATTCCAAGGCTTAAAGCAATAGTTTTTCTAATAATTTCTTTTTAGTTAATAAATAAAAAAGAAGCATTTTCAATCAAAATCACATCCAACATATAATAAAAATAATAAAAACAATTTAAAACTTCATACATTATGACATTACTATGGTAAAGAGCATAAAAATATATGTAAGCAAAAATCCTTTTATATAATAATGGAGAGCTTCAAATATACAAGAAAAAAAATCTTTCAGCCTCCTTGTATCCCAGAGAAAGAGTTGCTCAAACAATCATATTTTAAACAATTAAAATTTGGAGAAAAATCATCTATTTTTGAATTTCAATTAAATATAAAAAATTAGTCAAATATTTCAAATCTTTTTTTTGGCTAGTTGCAGAGTGTAGGTCAATTCTAGCTAGAGAGAGACTCCAAGAAGGGGTTTCAAGACAGAGCAGGTTTCCAACATTCCAGTCAAGAAGGGAGGCAAATATTTCCAACAAAAGAGGCAAGAACAAGTTCCCTAGTGGTAGTGCTATGCAACCCAATTAGTCAGTGCATGTTGTAGGCAAGAGTGCGAGTAGCTGGTAGTCTCCAAAGAGAGTTTCTAGAGGTAGAATGAGTTTCCCAAAAGCAGTACTACACATTTTATTAGGTAGGACTGCATCTAGCATGGATAAAATCATCTTTTTTTGAATTTCAATCATATAAAAAATTAGTCAAATATTTCAAATTTGTTTTTTGGCTAGTTGCAGAGTGTAGGTGCAGTTCTAGCTAGAGAGAGACTCCAATAAAGGGTTTCAAGACAGAGCAGGTTTCCAACATTCCAGTCAAGAAGGGAGGCAAATATTTCCAACAAAAGAAGCAAGAACAAGTTCCCTAGTGGTAGTGTTATGCAACCCAGTTATTCAGTGCATGTTGCAGGCAAGAGTGCGAGTAGCTGGGAGTCTCCAAAGAGAGTTTCTAGAGGTAGAACGAGTTTCTCTCCCTCTCAAACTACTCCCTCTCACATCTTCCTATTGAAGCAAGCCTTTAGCCCATTGAAAACATGGTTATGACTAGGCATTTTATGTATAATAAGGAAGTTGAACCACATCGAAGCCAAGAGGTTCAAAAAAATTTCTTTTAACTATAGCCAAAGCCCCCACCTTTGGCTCAAGAGGAGATGACATCAGGCAAAATTTTAGGGGCTAATATTAGTAGGTGGGCTAATTTTCCATGCTTTTTCCAAAAAAAGATTAGCCAATTTCATTTTTTTTCTAAAATGATTTGCCAAAATTTTATAGTAAACCATTATTTTACCTTAAAAATGGCCAAAAATATTATCTCAACTAATATAAAATCATTGGAAATCTAAATATTTCTACAAAAATATCATAATTTGCATATTAGGGACTAGTAAGATTACCAAGGTTTCTAAACTTTAAGATAAGTAGCATCTTTGATGTTAGTTTTTGGCTAGATGATTAGGTATAAAGTAAGAAATCATTTTGCAGTATATTGATAATATTAAAAATAATATTAGTTCAAGACTATTGGTCAGTTCCCAAAATAATGTGAGATGGAAGCATTTGATACATTTGCCACACTCAAAGAGTTGAAAATGAAAAACAATTTCTCTTATATTATCTATCATATACTCACATTTGATCTATGAAAATTCTTCGTGTTTTTTAAATATAAAAACAAAATAGTAAAAAATTAAGACTAATCTCTTACTTCTTAAAGTACAACAAATATTTTTTAATTTTTCGAAATAATAATTAAAAAAATATTTAATTTCAAAATAATTATTATTTTATTATTTATAAATAAAATTAAAAATAAAATATGTTTATAATGAACTGTTGTGAATGATAATATAAAAACTATTAAATAATTTTAATTTTACTCCAATCATTATATAAATTAATATTATTCATTAAAAAAATACCTTTTAATATTTTAAATATATTGAAACCTCTACTATCAAAATTTCAAATAAGCATTCTTCTTCCTTCTTATACAACATTATGCCAACACCATGCTAACGAAATTCAAAGAAGACACAACTTCAAAATTTTACAGAGTAGAGATCTCAGATGCTACCACATCAAAACGTTGTGGATCTCACAGAGTCATCTAGAAGCATTGTTACAAAGTGCTAGCATGATAATCGATGGAAAGGCTGAGAGGATGGAACAAATGTACACAAAACAAATTTCTATTCATAAAAGTTTTTCCATACATAATTACTGAGTTTCTGTTTTTTGGTCCTTTTATTTTCATATATATCTTACAATGATCCAACCATAAACACTTAATTTACTAAATATAAAAACAGGCAAACATACACTAAATTAGAATTTTCCAAATATAAACTGAACTCTAATTAACTCTCCATTGCATGCAACAATGTTACCGATGAAATAGGTAACCTGACCTCAAAACGGGAACTCTAGCCCAAAAATGCTCAAAAAACATGAAAAAACACCCCCAAAAAAAAAAATGTGTCTTCCAGAACGCACTTGTTTTTTTTCGAAGGTCAATTTTCAACATTTTCTAAAATTATGCTAAAAACAAAATTGTTTGTTGAAAAAAGGATTGAAAAAACACCAAAAAAAAAAAAAGTGTGTCTTCCAGAACGCACTTGTTTTTTTTTAAGGTCAAATTTCAACATTTTCTAAAATTATGCTAAAAACAAAATTGTTTGTTGCAAAAATATTGAAAAAACACCCTCAAAACAAAACCAGTTGATGCTGGAATAACAAAAAAAATAAATTGTGTCATAATTTTGACACTTGTGACAATGGAATTAAAGACAACATAATAGGACATTTTTTAAAATCGTAAATTCCTAACATTTTTGATAGATGATGTTAAAGATAAACAAATACATGTCTGGAGGGCTTATAATTTTGAACAATTTTCATCCATGTTGTTAAACACAAAATATCTTGACTTTAAACAACCCCAAATTTGTAATTATTTTCAACCATAACCTTAAAAATAAAGGTAAATCTAAAGTTTTTCAATCTTAAGTGTTCAACATACTTGAACAATGAAATTATGGAGAAAATATAAGACTTAACCATTTAAAACAGAAACAAGTAAGAATAATTTTAATTTTAAAGAATAAAAACTTATCTTTTTTCAAATCTTAGAATAAGACAAATTTAAATATAATTTCAACCAAAACCTAAAAATCAAGCATCAAAACAAAGTGTTATGTTTCAATGACGCATACAATTATTAAAACTTTTAAAAGTATCTTATACCAAATGGTAACAATACATAATATCATGGTAATATCACTACATAATTTAAAAATTCAACATTAGTTTCTATTTTCTATTTTACTTATAATTAAAATATCAACATTGGTACATTGAATATAACATAAATTATTTTTGTAATTCATTGTTACATTGTCGATATTCTAAAAAAATGAATTCTTCATAATTAAAACGTATAATTCAACAAACATAGAAATGTCTCAGAACTTCATGAAAAATGAGATGGAAGTCAAAATTTTTATTTCAAGTTACCATGCAAACATCAATTACAGAAAAGTGTCTTAGATAGTTATTCAAAATCAGCCATAGGTTCTGGCACACCATCGTCATCTACATCTTCAGATGAATGGCTCGATGCAGATGAAGATGATCCATATTCTTCTCTTTCATCAACTAGTGCTCCATCTGAGTCAACATGCATGCCCACCATTTCAGAGTTCAAAAGTCTTGTAGATCTATGTCTACATTCTGCAGAGTCCCATCTCAATAGTAATTGTTCTGGTAGCAATTTCCTCAAAATATTTATGGTCTGCAACCGAAGAGTTCCTCTCTTTGTCAAATTGAAGTCATACACAAGTATGTCAACATCCTCCAATTTTAAGACATCCGTGCGGCGACGATTTATATTTGTGCCCTTTCTTTTTCTCTTTCTGCCAATTATTTTTTCCACTACCATCTCTGGCTTGTACACACCATTGAAAGGGTGGGTACTTGTGGCATACCAATGTACATCAACAGCTGTAATCTCTTCATTTTCATTAATGACCTTTATAACCTTGGCAATCCAAAATGGATAGCCAAGTGGATCTTCATCTGCTAACACTGCTATCATGCAACCCTCCTTAAGATCCCGCACAGAACCCCTGTAAAGGTCTTCCATGGCTTCACGTTGTGCACGTGATCTTCTAGAACCAATATAGATTTCTCTTTCCTCTACCTATGGGAAATTAATAATATCTTGAGGCTGCTGTTGTTCAACATTGTGTGTTTCTTGATGTTCATGTTCATTTTGCATATTTTGTGGCCAAAAAAAATGAGTCTTCAAAAGCGTATCCTCATTTACTGATCTTGAAATCATATCACTTTGATTACTGAAAAAAGACTCCCACCAAACTGAATCAACAACATCGAAGTATTCATATGTATCTCTAATACATCTTTTAATTTCCTCTAGACATTCAAAATAATTTATGTCTCTCTTCTGCCTTCGTGCATTATGGAGTTCGGAAACCGACTGTAATAACAATATCTTTGATGAAAACATTGGACGCTCTGGAATGAACTTCAAAAATGCTAAACCTGATGATGGTCCCCATTCTTCAATAGTTGAATACTTCTTGCCCCATGTAAGTGTTATCCCATCAATTTTTTTGATACGAAATTGATGTTGGAAGCTAATGTCGTTAAGTTTTTCAATGCATTTCTCCTCACCATGCGATCCAAAAATAAACCTTCGCATGTCAATAGTTTCTTCCAACACATGAAAAACAGGCTCTGGAATGTACGATTTCTTAATACATTCAATTAATGATGGCAGTCTCCCAACACCTTTCCTCCTCAATGTTACTGAAAAACGACTGAACATTTGATCAATATGATCATGAGTATGCCCAAAAAGAAGGAAACCAACCTTTATCTTTTTAAAAATCCCCAATTCAACAAGCATGTTTAGATACCCAAAAAGAACTTGATTTTTGTTCTCACGACTTGTGTTGTCTAATTGTAAATACAAAACTTCAGGAAGAATCCCAGACCAATGAGTAACCACATCATGGATTATAGTTATGGTCAAATTTGCATCATTGTGAATATTTGGACTTGTGAAGAAAACTCTTGGAAGCATCTTCTCATTAAATACCAAACAACCAACCAAGTGAAACTGAATGAAATTTTCCTCCTGTAATTTTTTTGGCGTGCGGACAAAATGTGGAAGAAGTGTTTTCTTTTGGTCCATACCATCAATTATCATTCCCAGATATTTATTTGGATGATCATAACACTTCTTTCGATGTTTATACAACTTTTTTCTTTCACTTTTTTGCTGATTGCGATGGTCTTGAAGTTCTTTGACAACGGAATCTGTACATAAAATAAAAGAAACATATGAATAAATATATTTTCATAGTTGATAAGTATCAAATTTTGAAAAACAATGTTTTGAACACATACCTCTTTCTGCCCCTTGACATTTATCTCTTTTTGCTTTAAGAGAAGCACATGTGCTGCAAATCCCCATCCTTGTCTTCTTAGGAATACGAACATTGTTGAATTCAGCTTTCCATATCCTTGTAAAATAAGAATATGTAATAAAATTACCAATTCCTTCAACAGCTTCTGCATAATCTTTGTATAACATGAATATTTCTCGTCTCGAGAAATTATCCGGAATATGTATTGTGTCTTTATTTGGCATACACTCTCCATGATTTGAAAAGAATTCTTTCATCCATGTCTTAGCAGTATTTGCAAACGGCCCCACCTCCCGTTTATGACGTGCTTCTAAATAATATGTGGGATCCTTTTCCAATCTATCCTGGATTCTTGACAAACGACAATTACCAATTGAATACAACATTTTGAACGCCTTTCTGCAAAGCAATACATTCCCAATATGATAATCATAACTTGCTAGTGTAGATTGCATGCAACCCACTAAATATGAATTTTGCATGCTTTTATTCATTGACATATATGTTTTCCTTTTCTGCAAAGCAAAGTTGAAATCCATATTTTTCAAGCAATCCCTTCGACAACATGCACTTGAAATCAAATCAACGATAGAACTTTTTGTCGTGAGATATTTTGTCCTCGCCCTTGTATAACTGGAATGCCTTTGATTGATATGAAAAGGTCTACTCCTACTCCTAGTTGCAATATTTGCTTGCAACGGCCTCATCATTCCATCATCCTTTGTAAAAGTAGTTTCATCACCATTAGAAGGAATATTATCCCCACTATCATCATCCTCAACATAGTTAAGAAATTCATCAACATCATTGCATGGAAAATTTTCTTTACCATCATTAGTTGAAGAAAACATTTCACAAGAATCATCGACAGTTTTGTAACCCTGACTCAAAAGAAATTCTTCACCATCTTGACCCATGCTTTCAAATTCTTCCCTGGGAGGATTCAATTCTTCATCACCATGATTGTCTTTGAAATGGTCACTTGGAGAAAATGCAATATTCAGATTTGTGTCTTTAAAATTATCATTTGCAAGAAACTCTTCATCCTCCCCTTCCTCAGTGGTGTTCTCATAATCCTTGGAATTAGGCATAAGTGGAAGCTTTGAATTTGTATTCACTAGAATTTCTTCACCCTGCCCCTCCCCTTCCTCACTAAAGCTCTCATAGTCCTTAGGATTGGGAATAAGTGAATGCCTTGAATCTATATTTATTGGAAATTCTTCATCTCCCCCTTCATCGGTGGTTAAATTATAGTCGTTATGATTAGGATGAAGTGAAAATTTTAGCTTTGGAAATTCATCCCCATCTTCATCAGTGGTGCTGGCATAATCCTTAGGATTAGGACGAAGTGGATATTTTGACGCTGCAAATTCTTCATTCCCCTCTTCCTCAGTGGTGCTGACATAATCCTTAGGATTAGGATGAAGTGCATATTTTGACTTTGAAAATTCTTCATTCCCCTCTTCATCTGTGGTGCTGACATAATCCTTAGGATTAAGACGAAGTGGAAATTCTGACTCTGGAATTTTTTCATCCCCCTCTTCATCAGTGGTGCTTGCATAATCCTTAGGATTAGGACGGAGTGGAAATTTTGACGCTGTAAATTTTTCATTTCCTTCTTCATCAGTGGTGTTGGCATAATCCTTAGGATTGGGACGAAGTGGATGTTTTGACTCTGAAACATTATCATTCCCCTCTTCATCAGTGGTGCTCGCACAATCCTTACGATTAGGACGAATTTGATATTTTGACTCTGGAAATTTTACATCTCCCTTTTCATCAGTGCTGCTGGCATACTCCTTAGGATTACGACAGAGTGGATATTTTGACTCTACAGATTCTTCATTCCCCTCTTCATTTGTTGTTCTCATATAATCCTTAGGATTAAGCTGAAGTGGATATTCTTCATCTTCCTCTTCATCAATGGTGTCCTCATAATCCTTGGGATTAGGACGAAGTGAAACTTTTGACTCTACAATTTCTTCATCATGCCCTTCATCACTGTTGCTTTCATAATCCTTAGGATTGAGAGTAAGTGGTATAACTGGCGCTCGGTTTTTTGACTCTCTATTCATGGTGAATGAACTCTCATTATATTCATCACTTTGAATAGAGTTGTTGCGTGACGAAGATGTTGATGTTCTAGAAAGAAAAACTTCATTATCAGAAGAAACCATGGCTTCCAACAAGAATAGGTTGAATGATAAAAATTCCTCTCCCACTTACAATATATAGCTTAAAGACTGAAAATTTCCCTCCAAATTTTCCCTCCAAAAAAATTCGCGAAAAAAATTTCCCTCCAAAAATTCCCTCCAAAAAAATTCACGAAAAACTTTAACTATTTTAACTATAATGACTACATGTAAATATTTACAAAAATAACATGATGTAAATATTAACTATTTAAACTATAATTAACTACATGTACATATTTTAGATTTTAAAATTTAATCGCATGATTTTAAACATTGATTACATATAAATATTAACTATTATAACTAAATACAAATATTAACTATTTTATCTATAATATTAAATATAATTAACTACATGTAAGTATTTCATATTTTAATTTTTAATCTGAGATTATATTTGAATTATTCAACATTCAGTACATGTAAATATTAATTATGATGACTACATGCAAATAATAAGTAGTTTAACTATAGTATGAACTATAATAAATTAAATGTAACATTTAGTGCATGTAAATATTAATTATGATAACCACATGCAAATAATAAATAGTTTAACTATAGTATGAACTATAATAAATTAAATATAAATATTTTAAATTTGAAATTTTAATCCCACATTCATTAAACAGTAAATCAATCAGACAATATAAGATATTTAAAAGGAACGATTGTTTCTATTCATCACATCACATCAAGTTTTCTGGTATTTGTCTGAGCAAATTTCTGGAGGTGTTGCGTTGGCATTGGTAACTTCGTGGAGGCATTGCATTGGCATTGGAAGCTTTGTGTCGCTATTGGTAATTTTGTGGAGGTGTTGCATTGGCATTGGTACCTTCGTGAAGGCATTGCATTGGCATTGGAGGCATTGTGTTGCTATTCGTAATTGTGTGGAGGTGTTGTGTTGACATTGGTGACAGCAACTTCTTGCATTTCAAAGGTTAGTTTTCCTTCTATTCTGACAATTTAGAGATGATTTTGGGAAAAATCTGGTTTTCTATAGTTTTTTTGTGTTCAAAAACTACTTTTTTAAGGTTTTTGGGTTCAAAAACTTTGATTTTTTAATATTTTTTTAGTGAAGAAAATGCAAAAAAAACTGAATTTTTTAGGGTTTTAACAACAAAAATTTAGATTTTTTTTGTTTTTTAAGACTTGTAGGTTCATTTACACATAAAAATCCATAAAACGACCATGCACATAAAAAAAAAAGTGGCCTTATAACATTTTTTATTTGTATTTTTTTTTTATCATAAATATATGAGTGATTTCATTATTTAAATTTTTTTTTATGTGAGAACTTTTTATTTTATATTTTATTTTATTTTATTTTTTTAATTTTAGATCCTTGTTTTATTTTTTTAATTTTAAATCTTTAATTTTTTTTTTTCTTTATTGTTTTGTTATATATAAACATATATATTTTTTAATTGTATTGTGATATATATATATATTTTTAATTATATTATAAACTTAAAACAAATATTTATTGTTATAGTTTATTATATTGTTTTGTTTTTTTATATTTACTGTTATATTTTATTATATAGTTTATAAACAAATTTATTTATTATTATAGTTTATTATATTATTTATTGTTTTGTTTTTTAAATTGCAAAAATTTTAAAAAAAATTTTAAAAAAAATATGCATTTTATTGTTTTGGTGGTGCCGGCCACCCGGGCGGTGCCACGGCGGTGGCCCACCCGCCTCCCGGTGCCCGATGGCCCAACGGGCAGAGCTCGCACTGGGATCCCCGCCCGTTGGGTGCCATGGCCGCCCGGGCGGCGCCACGGGGGCGGCCCACCCGCCTCCCGGTGCCCTCATCGGCCGAGGGCCGATTCCCGGAATCGGCCCTCGACCGTTGGGGGCACCGGGAGGTGGGCTGGGCTGCCCCCGTGACGCCGCCTGGGCGGCCCCGATGGGGGCCCAGGAGGCGGGCTGGGCCGCCCCGCCAAAACACATTTTAATATTTAAATTTTTTTTTTTTTTAAATTTTATATGTTTTGTTTTTAATTGTTTTGTTTTTAATTTTTTTTTTTTAATTTTATAATTTTGTTTTTTTAATTGTTTTTGTTTAATTGTTTGTTTTTAATTTTGGTTTTTTTTTTCATAATTTGGATTTTTAATTTTTTTGTTTTTTTTTAATAATTTTTTTTAAGAACACATTTTAGAATTTTGATTTTTTTTAATTTTGTTTGGTTCTTTAAATTTTTTTTTTTAAACAATTTATTTTAATAAACAATCATAGAAACATTGTTATATATAAATATAAAAAAAAATTTGTTATATAATGTAATAAAAACATTATTAAATAATCAATGTTAAAAATTTCAAAATATAACATATATATATATATACAATGTAATAAATTTACAAAAAAAAAACATTTGTTTTAATATAACAATAAAAATTAATTAAAAATATATATATAACAATACAATTAAAAAAATAAAAAATTATATAACATTATAATATTTGTTATAAATAGTTAATAACTTTTTTGTTTTTTTTTTTTAATATTAAACACAAACTGAAGTTTCAAAATAGTAGTTTATTTTTTAAGTTTAATTTTAATGCATTAATTTCAAACTATTTAGTTTTAGAAATACATTTTGTTTATTAAATTTATTTTATTCGCAATATTTTTCCATTAACTAATATATATATATATATATATATATATATATATATTTATCAAGAAAATGGCATCAAAAAATATTTCTGTGAATGTTTCTGCACCTAGGACAGTAGCTCCCAAATCTACGGCAACAGCTCCCAAATCTACAGCTGCAGCTCGACGCACTATGGATACAACTCCCAAATCTAAAGTTGCAGCCGAACGCACTATGGACACTATTGGACGCAATAAGGATATTGTTGCACACACTAATAAAAGTCAAGCAAGTGGGGCACCAGGTTCATTAAAGGTTATTTCTGATTGGAAAAACACCAAGGAAATAGATAATACCAATTTCTCATGGTATCTTGAAGACACTGAAACGGAGGTTGATATACACATCTATCTGATTTGTGGTATGATTGACTTAAATGAGAAATATGAGGTGAGGGGCAGAGTACGAGACATATGTAAGGTCCCGAATACAAACACTATTTATGTTCTTGTAAGGGAGGCTCAGAAACGTGAGAAAGTTAGATATCGTCTATCAATCGTCAAGTACGACACAAATGAAACAACTTCAAAATTATCTGAAGAAATAGCAAACAACATTTCAAATAACATTGTAAGTATGCTTATGTTTATTTCCTCTATGCATTATTGTAAGGATGATTCAATTTTTTATAAATTATTGATCATTGACATGTTTTATTTTGTTTCACAGGATTTTGTTCCGATTCTTTCAAACATGTTTGATGGTATTTATATGTTGGTGCCAAATGTTATGGATGTGATCAAAACTTTCCATAAAGACAACGCAGAGGATAGAAGATTGAAGCAAAGAGCAATAGCTCGTGACACTGCAACAGTACAAAGAGGGGATCAACCAAGTGTCACTAAGGTGGGTCAATCTAATAAACTTAAACATGTTTCTTTTGAAGGTGTCGATCATGAAACAGAAAGTTATGATAGAATTAGTGAGGAGGAGATGAGAACTATTGTGCAAAAGAAGAAAACGGATCAGACACCAAAAAGAAAAATTGCCAAAGATCTCTCTTTTGTACCTCATAGAGGAGAGCTTGTTTATAAAGAAACTGATATGTTATCCAATAAGGCTA
The DNA here is from genome assembly GCA_034641835.2 of Pinus albicaulis. NCBI lineage: Eukaryota > Viridiplantae > Streptophyta > Pinopsida > Pinales > Pinaceae > Pinus > Pinus albicaulis. The sequence goes on along the minus strand of CM076581.1, from coordinate 803,783,238 downwards.
GGAAATCAAATATTGGTGAACCTGTAAAGGTCGTGAGCAGCAGTGAAGAACAAATTGAAAGCTCTTACGAAAGCAGAGAAATCATAACACCAGGTGCTGAGTTAGAGGATGGAATTATTAAAACAAAACAAAATGCTATTCGACAAGAGTTGAGGAAGAATAAATTAATTCTTGGTGGCCAAACATTTGAACTTAATGTTAACCAATTTTATGGCTCAGATGAAGGGCAATCTCAATATCAAATTAAAAAGGCCCATCACCTACATGTACATAATCTGAAAACATTATTCAAGTTCAATCCATATGCGCATGTGGTGGATTATGTGGTTCTTGTCGATCCATGTCAGGTTCCCAACAAACAAGCATTTGACAAGGCAAAATGTTTTGATTATAAATATTATGTAATTGGAGGAAACCATTCAATAGAGGCTAAAAGACAATTGATTGCAGAATATCCCAATAACTATCCTTTTCAAACATTGAAATGCATCATTTACGCTGGCTTAACAGAAATGGAATCAAAGTTATTGGCATGGGATCATAATGTAGATAATGAGTACAGAATGAAAATGACTTTCATCCAAAGGGTCAGATTTATTCATAATGAATTCATAGAAAAATGTCGTGGGGATAAGACACAAGTTAGTGTAGCATTTCGAAAGGAATGTTTAATGGAAACAGGTTATCAAATTGATGAAAAAAAGCAAAAGATGGAAAATTGAATACAAATTTCTTCAGAGGCACAGATAACATTTTTCAGTTGGCATTTAGAACTGGGGAGGTATGGGATTTGATTGATGACATTTTTGATCGATGGGAGAATATTTCCATAAAAAATCAGAAAGTTAAAAAGAGTAAACCCATAATATGTACCAACAGTAAGGGGGGTCCTGAAATGAAGAAGCTTCCAAAGGATATGACTATTACACCTTGGAGAACAATGCAAGGTGTGAAGGATGATAAATTAGTCAAATCAGTATTAGCCCGTGTGAAGTCGGGTGAATTATCAATGGAAGAAATGTGTGCAGAATCTCAAAAGTAAGTTTCTTGAATTATTTCTTTCATTATAATTTTATTTTAAATAAAACATAATGATGTTGGTAGAATTTGTTATACATGTCAATATATTAACGTTTTTAACTTGATTTATTCAGTCAGAAAATTTATATGAAAATACAAGAACACATGGTTAAAATGTTTAATGAAGACACTTGGGATGATGTTGTACGCAACTACCCAGAAGCAAGTTCTACATCAACACTAAAAGAGTTTTATATTGCATTCAATAAGGTATGTTGATTTATAAATTTATTTTATTCATATTTTAACTATTTTTATTTTATTACTTATACATATCTATATATATATATTTTTATGTCATGAAAGATGTCGAAGAAGGATGGAAATGGAGTACCAGATACTTTCAAAAGCTTTATTGAAAAAATTAAGATGGAGAACATGAGAAGGAAGCGTCTTTTGAATGTTGAACTAGATCCTACTCTTAATCATTACATTTGGAATGGGCTCGACAGTGTCCAATATCAAATAATACAAGGTGATTGTGAAGACATTGCAACACTAATACCTAAAAGGGAGTATGGCCTAGTTATTGCAGATATTCCTCATGGTTTCAATTTCCCAGACATTGAATATGATAGAGAACCATATACTTATCAAGCTTTTAATAAAGTGGTTACGGGTTTTCAAGAAGTGACAACATCACCACTTTGGCGATTTGTGACATTTCATTCAGACACACAGTTTCCAATGTTATTAACAAGCTTCAAGGGTAAAGCAAACTTAAGGATGCAACTTACATGGTAAGATTTTGAAATTGTATGTTTGATTCTTCCTAAAAAAAAATTATTCATGTAAAATTTAATTGAACTTTTACTATGTTATGTAACAGGCAAAAGTCAAATATTGTTTCTTCCGAAGATCAACCTATTATAAATGATTGTGAGTTCATCCATGTTGAATGTTGGACAAAAGAGGACAGCTATAAGCACATTATTCTGAATTGAGTAGATGGGAAGAGTCATAGTCAAGTATTGGTTTATGATGCAGTGGTAAGAAAACTAACATATGAAGAAAAAGATGCAAAAGGAGATATAGTTAACATTTATCAAAAGCCACAAGCATTGATTAACTATCTTATAGATCTATGTTCAAATGAAGGAGAATGGGTTTTGGATTTATTCTCAGGTTCAGGTAAGTTTTAATATACAAATTTAAATTTAAATATTGTCTTTTTTACTTTTTATGTCTCCATAGTAATTTTCTTACTAATTTTTTTTGTGCTTGATGATTAGGTACAACACTAGCATGTTGCCTACAAAAAGGAAGAAATTGCATTGCCATTGAGAAAGATCCAGTTCAATGCAAATTTATTCAACAAAGAATTAACGCTCTTGAATTCCTTCCAGATGCGAAGCAAGAAGTTGGTTTGAGGAAAGGAGATTTTAATGAATCACGTGTGGCAAAAAAAGCAAAGGAACCTCAACCACCATTATATGGAATGATTGGAAAGGGACACTTTGGAAGATTTGCTGACATGAAAGATCCATTAGAAGACGGCGATGATGAAAATGAAGAAGCAAATGCTGCAGAAGAAGCCATCAATGCTGTTGTAGATGATGTTGAAGATGTATTAGTTGATATTGTTGATGATGTTTAAGTTATGCTTGCAAACAAAGCTTATTTTTTCAGAACTACTAATCAGCTTTACTTGTAATGTTTAAACTTTGATATTTTATGAGAACAACCCCTTTTTTTTGCAAAAAACATGTGATTGCTATTATTTTTTGACATAAAATTGAATAAAAATGTTGTTTTCGTAAGTTTTTTTACTAAAATTCTCCCAAAAAATTAGTTTATTTAATATGTTTTTTTCAACAAAAACTTTGTAAAAGTGTATTTTTTGCATTGTATTTATATTAAAAAATTGTATTTTTTTGTCATATGGTTCAAAATATTGGTTTTTTAGTGATAATTTTTTTGATGTGCATTGAAAAATTATTTAACAATACATAAACATGTGGAAAATATAAACTTTAGAATATTGACCTTTTTTCTATCTTTTATGTATGTGAAAAAGTGAAGATATCATTACAAGTTTTTATTTTTAAAAAAATATTTTTTTATTTTTAAAACACAAGTACATAAATGCACTTAAAAATAAACATCTCACAGAAGAAGAAGACATTAAAAAATTATAGTGTCAAAATCAATGCTATAAAAAAAACATTGGTGATGATACACCACCACTATTCAAAATCGACATAAAAAACACCACTTTAAAAAAAAAAAAAAATTATTAAAAAAAAAAAACAAGATGAAAAAAAATTATGGTGCCAAAAACATGCTCAAAATTTTTTTTCGTGATTCTGCATCGCCACCTTTTCAAAATCAGGTGTTTTTCTTGATATTTGAAAAAGTAGGTAACATTGAGGTTACCTATTTCATCGGTAACATTGTTATGCATACATATGAGGGAAATGGAGTAATTTACTATTTAATTATGATGTATAAAAGATGCTATAATGGTTATTTAGAGAGTCATTGCTTTGCCCCACTAATTCATATCATAATGCTTTGCTTCCTTAACAACGCTCAAATGTATGCGTTTTCTCAATTTTTTGTGTGTTTTATGTGAATCCTTTTGTGTGGGTAAAGATCTGATACTCTCCCCACTAAGGCCTTAACTGGAGCGTTTTTAGATTTGTTACACATTTTCAAAACCTGTAAAACATTAATATCTAGGGTGTTCATGGAGGGAACTATATAAGTTTAGCAGTGAAGACAAATTAGACGATAATTTGGGAAACAGTAGTTAGGTTTTTTTAGTGCAGAGGGCCTCTTGTCAGAGCAGGCAAACGTTCACTTATTTGGTTTGTTTTGTCTTGTCATTTAATTTCTTGATAGGGTGCCTCCTGCTCAAATTTTTAAGAACGGATTCCAAGAATATGCACAGAAGAAATCTTTGTCATTGCCTGTCTACCACATTGTGAATGATGGCTTTGACCATCTTCCACAATTTAAGTGCAGTGTGACAATCAATGGAAAAAAATATGAATCCCCTCCTGGTTTCAGCCGCAAGAAGGAAGCACAGAATGCTGCAGGTAAGGAAGCCGTAGCAGATTTGCAAAGGCAGGGATTTAAGTAACATACCCGACGCACACAACACAAAAATACATTTTAATACATTTTTCATACACAACACAAAATTTTAATACATTTTTTAAACTCAGAGCACAAAAAATTTTCGAGCGTAACATACCCGACGCACACAACACAAAAATACATTTTAATACATTTTTCATACACAACACAAAAATTTAATACATTTTTTCCCTTGGAGCACAAAAAAATTTCGAGCGTAACATACCCAACACAGTAGTCCATGAGCGTGGACGGCAGGAGCACTAGGGTGGATGGCAGGAGCACCAGGGTGGCCGACAGGAGCAACGGAGCGAAAACAGTAACAAATAGCGAAAGTGCGTGAAATGAAAATGGTAAACCACAAACATTCGCGGGCTATTTATTTATAGAAAATAGTTCAGCTGAACTATTTTAAAAGAAAAATTTCGACCGAACTCACAGTTCGACCGAAATTTTTTAGCAGTTCCGCCGAACTTTTGTTGTCGGTTTTTCAATCTGCGGCAAACATTCTGTTTGCCCGCGCCGTCAGTGTGCCGTCAATCTAAACAGAAACACGAGTTCGGTCTAACTTTATAAGAAAGTTCGGTTGAACTTTGTAAAATGTTCGGCCGAACTATTGTTGAAAAAAAATTTCGCACCCCGATTCTCACAAAAGTGTAACCCAGCTTCACGTTTCCTCCCAAGGGAAAAATGTCTGTTGCAATGTTTGAAGAAATGCAATTAGAGGAAACTACAATATCATCCGATGGTGATCGAGTTTCTGATCTTGTTAGAGAAGGTAACATTTGAATTGCTTTCTAATGATTTAAAGATCTAGAAATAAATTTAAATATGTATAATTTTTTTAAGTTTGTTTTATTGTGCAGGAGATGTTTTTGTTGTAATTGCACCTATTGACAACGATGAAAATGTGAAGTATTATTTGATGCGTTGCACTGAACGAAAAATTAAATTATTACAAAACTATAATGATCACGGATTTCAATATGACAGAGGGTCTATTATACTGAAAGGTTATTTTTTCAGACAAACTCATCAAAGTGGAGACTTTGTTTACTTTGAAGACTATGAACCTGATTCCATAAGTTGTCAATATAGTCAATTGGTGTGTGCAGCACCATAAAGTTGATAGAAGTTCAATCAAAGAAAAAAACAAAAATTAAGAGATGGAAAATGTCAAAATCTGATCATGAACGGATTATTGAAGATGGAATTCCATTAGATTTTTTTTATTGAATTGTCCAACAATTTATTCTCTTTGGATTAAATATGTTTTAGAACATCTAGTACTCAACTAAAAATTGAGCTGCTTATGTTATTTGTGCAAGTGTTTGCACATGTACAACTTGTTTTGGTACATGCACATGCTCTAGTATCAACTGAAAGTATCAAGGATATACATGTGCATTGATGAAAAATGTTACATGTATCAATGATATATATGTGTGTGTGTGTGTGTGTGTGTGTGTGTGTTCTAGAATGCAATTAACTGGAACTAGTTTTTCTATGTGCATTGATGAAAAACTAGTTGGATTTTCTGGTAAAAAGTATCCACAATGTAAATAAATCAGCCGCAGTATAGTTTTGTACGAAGATTCCTTTCAGACAAGAGACTCGGAGCACGTCTCCGACTTTTGGTGGGATTTGACCCACATCTCTATTCCTGATTGAAAATCTAGTACAAAATTTGTTTGTCCAATGGTCAGATATGTTCAATGTGCATTGATGAAAAATGTTACTTGTATTGGATAGATATGTTGTAGAATGCAATTAATTGTTCCAAGTAGTTTTTCTATGTGCATTGATGAAAAACTAGTTGGATTTTCTGGTAAAAAGTATCCACAACATAAATAAATCATCCGCAGTATAGTTTTGTACGAAGATTCCTTTCAGACAAGAGACTCGGAGCACTTCTCCGACTTTTGGTGGGATTTGACCCACATCTCTATTCCTGATTGAAAATCTAGTACAAAATTTGTTTGTCCAATGGTCGGATATGTTCAATGTTCATTGATGAAAAATGTTACTTGTATTGGATAGATATGTTCTAGAATGCAATTAATTGTTCCAAGTAGTTTTTCTATGTGCATTGATGAAAAACTAGTTGGATTTTCTGGTAAAAAGTTTCCACAATGTAAATAAATCAACAAGGCTACCTATTTGAGTGCATTAACGACATTGACCCAAATTCAACAAACATATATATGTACTAGAATTATACTTCCAATCAAAATTAAAGGGATAATTTGTACATATATCTACTTCTTTAAACTCTTTTTTCAATTAGAGCTCAATTGATACATGGTTAGTTGCATTGAAAAGCTATGTTCTTCCTATTGGAAATTTTTTCATTCAAACAAGACTACATGTAGAGAAAAAAAGCAATCTTAGATTCCAAATGTACTTCAACCATCCAAAAGGGATTTGTGCAACATTACTTGACATGCCATGCCAATTATAGTGAACAAATATCCAATAGAAACATTTAATATTATATACCACATGTGCCAAATGTAGATTGAAACCATCCAAAACTTTAAAATTTTAAAAACTTTTTGATAATATATCGTGCAACATTAAAACATTAAACATTTAAAACATTAAATATCACATGCGAAATATAGATTGAAACCATTCAAAACTTGAGTTTTACAAACTTTTTGATTATATATATCGTGCAACATTACTTCACATGCCATGCCAATTATAGTTCAACTAGATCCAATAGAAACATTTAACATTATATACCACATGTGCCAATTGTAGATTGAAACCATCCAAAACTTAAGTTTTAAAAACTTTTTGATTATATATCGTGCAACATTAAAACATTAAACATTTAAAACATTAAATATTACATGCGAAATGTAGTCTATTGAAACCATCCAAAACTTGAGTTTTAAAAACTTCGCATGCCATGCCAATTATAATTCAACTATCCAATAAAAACATTTAACATTATATCACATGCCAAATATAGATTGAAACCATCCAAAACTTTTAACTTTTAATTTAACAAAAAATTATAGATCACAACATTACTTCACATGCCAAATGTACTCCAAGCATCCAAAACTTAAATTTTAAAAACAAAACAAATTATAACACGTCATTACATAACATGCCAAATGTAGTTCAGATGACAACATTAATTTATAGAGGACAACATTACTTCACATTCACATGCCAAAATTACTAAAACCATCCAAAAATTAACTTTTTGAAACAAAACAAATTATATTAACAATGTAATAAAATATGTCCAAAGATTGTAGATCTCACAAGTATCAAACTGTATCAAGTTTAACAGATTTTAAGACCATCTAAATCTTGAAATCAAATCTACAAATCATGTCCATCAAATAGAGACTGATCTAGCGTCTTTCCTATCAGGGTCTCAATCCACGCCCTATCATGTGAAGCATCATTGGAAACCTACATACACAATGCACATGTACTTGAACATTAAAATTTGATGTTTTAAAAATGAGTGAGAATATATATATCTAAAAATTCATGTAAAAAACAAAATATAACAAAAAAATCATGCAATACCTCATGAGGTTCCCTCTCCATTTGATGAACAAGTTTTTCCCCCATAGGAACATTTGCAGTGGTAAACTGTACAATATACATGTATAGTTAGATATATATATATATATATATATATATATATATATATATATATTAAAAACTTTCAAATGAAAATGCACGTGTACATATATAAACTTATTTTCAATAATATTAAAAAAAGGAACTAAAGACAACTTGTTCAAATGTTGTGGATGTTCCTATCTCTGTCGCTAGAGTCCGTGGATTGAAGAAATATTCTATAGGAACCTAAATTCAAAAAATTTTAAATAAATCAAAATATAGATCTCTCTCTCTCGATATATATATATATATATATATATATATATATCTATCTCAATTTTTAATGGAACTTTTTGAGGTGGAATTGTTGGCAATATGATGCAGAGTGTTGTCCCTGATGGCAACCCACTTGATGAAGATGATGGCAACCTACTTGATGAAGTTGTTCTTGACTTGATGAGCTTGTTAATGATGTAAATCTGATGTATCTACAATCAGTACAGAAGGTGCAGAAGAAAGAAATATCAGTAAGAGCCAGAACAATGATGAAAAGTGTGTGTCATAAAGCATACGCGGGTTTGTTTAGGAGAAGTTGCGTATGCATGTGGAAAAGTACGTGCCAAGTCGCGTATGTTTAATTGCGCTCTAAATTTGTAAAAGCAGGGGACTTTACCATGGTATTGGCCCATTGTATTGAGCGCTGGATTGTCTATTGATCCCGTCCAAGAATACCATTGGAAGTAATGTGGTTTTGGCTCATGGTATTGTCAAAGGATAAATCTATTTAAGGAGAAGAAATTCATTGTACAAAGAGTGTGCAAGAGGTTTGGGTTTTAATGAATATTTCTCTTTGAAGTATATCTGTATGGAATGGGTAACAGTTGAATGATAGATCTGATTTCATAATGCACCAGTGAAGAAAATGATGAAGAGGGATCTCTAGATCTGAAATGTATTTGTATCTTCTAGATCTGTTTATGGAATGTTTAGATCTGAGATGAGGCGAACATGTTTCTGAAGTGAAGGGTAAAATCTGAGCTATGCATCTGTTCTGAAGAATTGTGCTGACCTAAAATGTTTGAAGATCTATACGCAAGTTTGTAACAGAGTAAGCGCGTATATACGCGGGTTGGATTAATAGAAAGCGCGTATGGGTTGTGAAATTAGTTCTGTAATATGTGCAGATGTATACGCGGGTTTATATACATGAAAGCGCGTATATATGTCGGATTAGTGAAAGGAAATCGCGTATGAAAACTAGGGTTTGCTGAAGTATGTGGTATGAAATGTCTGATCTGTTCTGCTTTATTACTACTATCTGTCTATGATGTATTCATACAGATCTGGGTTTTCTGAATATTGATTATGTTGCTGACTATGTTGAGAAAAGATCAAGTTGTTGATTGATTGGTTGATGATTCATTGAATGAATTGATAAGGGTATAAGTTTCAGTTTGATGTATGATTGAGCTTAAATGTGTGGAGTGGTTCGAGTCTGAAAATATGATGAAAATTGGCCTACAAGTTGTGTTGTATGGAAGTTGTTGGATCCAGTATGAAAATTGATGAAACATGGTCCATGGTGGTGCTGAGGGTTGTAGCCTTCAGTCAGGGGGTTGTAGCTCCCTTCCAGAAGAGGTTGGTAAACGAGAGTAGGGGGTTGTAGCTCCCTTCCAGGAGAGGCTGGTAAATGAGAGAAGGTTGTAGCCTTCTGCAGGTGGGTGCCTGCGTGCTGGTATGAGTCTGCACCAGTACATAGTTGTAACATGTTTTCTTTATATAATAAATATTGAAGACTGAGACGACGGCAACGGTGGTTTTCTCCCGACTTGGGTTTCCACCTTAAATCCTGGTGTTCTTGTGTGATTCTTATGTGTGATGGTTTATTCTGTTACTACTGCACATGCTTACTGTTATCTAATCATCAGAAGAATGAATGTTGCATAGATCTAAGTAAAGAATTAATGGCATAATAAGATCTTTGTATATACGCGAGTTTTATGAAGGATATCCGTGTGTATACGCTAGTTGGCTTCAGTAAAGTAGCGTATGGGTTTTTAGAGAATGAAAAAGTAAAAGTTTGAGTAAGTCCTAAATACTGATTCACCCCCCCCTCTCAATATTTTTCCCAACAATTGGAATCAGAGCAGGTCCTTCTGCAGAATCTTGATCGCTTGAAGGAGATCCATCGAAACGGGAAGTCATGAAGGGGTAATGTCTATAAGGCCACCTCTATTCAATGGAAATAATCTGTTATTCTGGAAGATACGAACAAAAGCATATCTGCAAAGTCTTGGTGCAGAAGTATGGGAAATCGTGGAAGGAGGTTATCAGTATCTGGCAAGTATTCCTACTGATGCAGCAGAAAGGAAGAAATATGAAATCAATGCCAAAGCGGTCAATGTCTTATTAGGAAGCCTGTCTGAACCAGAATTTGCTAAAGTGATGCAGCTAAATTCAGCAAAAGAAATATGGGACAAAATCATTCTGAGCTATGAAGGAGATACAAAGGTAAAAAATGCAAAACTGCAAACTCTCAGAATTGAATATGAAAATTTAAGGATGCATAGTGATGAAAGTATTGCCAGTTTCTTTTTACGTCTAGATGATATTGTAAATCGTATGAGAAGTTTGGGTGAAACCATAACCGATACTACTATGGTGGAAAAAGTCTTAAGATCTTTAACTTCAAAATTTGAGTCAAAAGTGTCAGCTATTGAAGAAAGGAAAGATCTGCAAACTCTTACTATTGTTCAACTACATGGTATTCTGACTGCTTATGAAATGATACAAGGAGGTCCCTCTCAAATCAAAGAAGCTGCTTTTAAGGCGTGTGCAAAAGGAAAAGAAAAGGAAGTTGTCAAGGAATCAAGTTATATATCAGAAGAAGAAGAAGCAAATTTTGTAAGGAGACTCCAACCAGGTACTGGAAAATTCAAAGGTAAGCTACCCTTCAAGTGTTTTACTTGTGGGAGAGTTGGTCATTATGCTGCTAAATGTCCTTATGAAGAAAATCATGATAAAGGGAAACAATTTGAAAAGATAAAGAGTTATTATACAAATGAAGATAATGATGAGGATGAAGAAGATTTTGACCAAGATCTGAAAGTGCTCATGGCAAGGAAGCAAAAGAAGAAGGCTACTCAAAAGAAGATACCTCAGAAAACATGTGCAGCAGAAAATGAAGAAGAGGAAATAGGTATTGCTTGTTGTTCTTGTGATTCACCTTCTTGTGCATGTAATGGTGAAGATAGTGAAAGTAACAGTATAAGTCTAGAAGAAAATCTCAAGATCAATGATGAAAGCAATGATTGGAATCAATTTCATAAGAGAGAATCTACCTACAAAGATATGATCTCTAGAATGAATGAACAGAAAGAAATAATGAATGGACAGATAGACAAGTATCAAAAGTTGTATGTTTATGCAACCAATCAAAGTGAAAGACTTGAAGCAGAAATCATCTCTCTCAAAGAAGATCTGGAAAAATAAAATAAGAAGAATGAAGAACCCCTATCATTTGAAAAGGAAGGACTTGAAGCAGAAATCATCTCTCTCAAAGAAGATCTGGAAAAATCAAATAAGAAGAATGAAGAGCTGTTACAAACATGTGAAGAACAAGAAAATTGGTTGAAGGAAGAAATTTTAAAATTGAATGATCAAGTAGAAGAAGGAAAACGGGTCGAAGAAAGCATGATGAAGCAATGCCAAATATTGGAGGTTGAGGTAAACATTCTCAAAGGTAAATTAGAAGAAAAGGATAAACTCTTGAGGTTTCAAGATAGTACTAAGATTCTGAACAATATTATTAGTAATCAAAGGTCTCCTGCTATTAAACTTGGTCTTGGTTTCATGAAACTGTTAAAGGAGAATCTAGTTCACAAGGAAGTGCTAAAGATTCAAAGGATGTCAATGCAAAACTTGAAGAGTTGAAAGAAACAAGAAGTCAACTGAAAATCATGAACACTCAAAGGAAATCATTAAATAATGTTGAATGCTTTAAATGTCATAATTATGGGCATGTTGCAGCCAATTGCAGAAGCAGATTGTTTCAGTCACAAACAAACAGATTCTACACAGAAAGGTACTCTGGTTTCTTCAAGGGATATTGTTTTTCATGCAGCAAGTATGGTCATAAAGAAGCTGATTGCAATAGAAGGAAGAATAGAACAACACATTATGATCCTTATGCTTACTTTTCTGGTCACATAAGATGCTATACTTGTAACAAGTATGGACATGTAGAAAAAAAATGCAAGATGAATAGATCTGAGAAATTGGAGAACTTCCAGCACACAATAAGAAATTTCAAGCAAAGCTGGAAAAAGAAGGAAGACCGGTCAGAAACGTAGGGAATATTGACCCTACTGCAGTCATCCGCTTCTAAAGCTTACTTCTCATAATGACTGCAGGAATGATGTGAGATACATCATAGATATTAGTAATGTATCATCACAGGGGGAGAAATGTATGATGATTCTCATGGTTGATTTGGTAATTCTGGTTATGTTTGTTTCTGACAGTGCATCTGTTGTAAAGAAGACAGGTACAGGTGGTACAAATTCAGGAGGAGAAGAAGGAGTGTGAAATTTTCAGTATTTCACTTTCCATACGCGGGTTTAATGAAGTAAAGTCGCGTATACACGCGAGTTACAGTGGAGACAACCGCGTATGCATTTATGATAAGAAATTTAGTATGACAGCTGAAGATCAGGAACACAGGTTCAGGGGGAGCATCTGTCTGACTATTAATGATTGCATTATTGACATTATATCTGCTTATGTCTCAGTTCTAAATGATGATGATATGATACATGATTTATTATGATGAGTTTATGGATGAGCCCTGTTTGCTTTTTGCTGAAGAGTATTTTTTGATTTCACACATGAATGAGATGGAAGTCTTATGATTCAGAGATACAGACAGATCATGCAGAGATTGTTGCTGATGACATGCTATTGAAAGTATTCAGGTTGCACAAGCTAAGGAGGAGCCTTGGTCATATGGAAAGGATGCGTGGATGCACATTTTCAGGGGGAGCATTAGCCTTGCTGAGTATAATGCATTGTTGGCATTATGATGGTTCTAAAATATGATCTCTCTCTTGAGTTCTTTCTGGTATTGGTAATAAAAAGTCATATTTGTAATTTGATAAAAAGGTCATGTTGAGACCTATGATGTAAAATTGTAATATTCTGTCATGTAAGGACTTGTTCAAATTTGTAAACCCACTTGGTTGGGTAGTTGAGTCAAAATATGTAAATCCACTTGGTTGGGTAGTTGAGTCAAAATGTGTAAACCATCTTGGTTGGGTACTTGAATCACATATGGTTGGATCTTTGATGTAAGTATGAGTCATAGAGTCATGTACTTCATTGAAAAATATGTTTGAACATTCAACATGAACTCAGGGGGAGCATGGTAACTTCAGTGCACATCAGATCTACAACGCTCTTCTTTCTACATGAGGAGAAAAACCTTGTGTTGGTTTTTGATCTGCCCTTTGCCCTTGATGTCAAAGGGGGAGAGTGACATGGTGTTTGAATAGGGGGAGAATATCATTATGCTTAATGTATCTATCTGTTGTGATCGTGATCAAACACCATCGTGGTTGCCATCAAGTCCAAAGGGGGAGATTGTTGGCAATATGATGCAGAGTGTTGTCCTTGATGGCAACCCACTTGATGAAGATGATGGCAACATACTTGATGAAGTTGTCCTTGATGCTTGATGAGTTTATTAATGATGTAAATATGATGTTCTATAAGTAGCTCAGAATGACCAGAGAAAGAAATCTTCAGTGTGTGCCAGAACAATGATGAAAAGTGTATGTTACAAGGCATACGTGGGTTTGTTAAGGAGAAAGTGCGTATGCACGCGGAAAATTACGTGCCAAGTCGTGTATGATCAATTGCACTCTAAATGTGTAAAACTAGGGGTTACTACCATGGTATTGACCCATTGTATTGAGCGTTGGATTGTCTATGTGATCCCGTCCAGGAATACCATCAAAAGTAATGTGGTTTTGGCTCATGGTATTGACAAAGGCTAAATCTATATAAGGAGAAGAGAATCATTGTGCAAGAGTAGAAGATGTCTGGGTTTTAATGAATACTTCTCTTTGAAGTATATCTGTATGGAATGGGTAACATTTGAATGATAGATCTGAATTCATAATGCACCAGTGAAGAAAATGATGAAGAGGGATCTCTAGATCTGAAATGTATTTGTATCTTCTAGATCTGTTTATGATCTGAGATGAGGCGAACATGTTTCTGAAGTGAAGGGTAAAATTTGAGCTATGCATCTGTTCTGAAAAATTGTGCTGACCTAAAATTTCTGAAGATCTATACGCAAGTTTGTAACAGAGTAAGCGCGTATATACACGGATTGGATTAAGAGAAACCGTGTATGGGTTGTGAAATTAGTTGTGTAATATGTGCAGATGTATATGCGGGTTTATACACATGAAAGCGCATATATACGCCGGATCAGTGAAAGGAAAGCGTGTATGAAAACTAGGGTTTGCTGAAGTATGTGGTATGAAATGTCTAATCTGTTCTGTTGTATTACTGCTATCTGTCTATGATGTATTCATACAGATCTGGGTTTTCTGAATATTGATTATGTTGCTGACTATGTTGAGAAAAGATCAAGTTGTTGATTGATTGGTTGATGATTCATTGAATGAATTGATAAGGGTATAAGTTTTAGTTTGATGTATGATTGAGCTTAAATGTGTGGAGTGGGTCCAGTCTGAAAATATGATGAAAAGTGGCCTGCAAGTTGTGATCTATTGAAGCTATTGGATCCAGTATGAAAATTGATGAAATGTGGTCCATGGTGGTGCTGAGGGTTGTAGCCTTCAGTCATGGGGTTGTAGCTCCCTTCCAGGTGAGGTTGGTAAACGAGAGCAGGGGGTCGTAGCTCCCTTCCAAGAGAGGCTGGTAAATGAGAGAAAGGTTGTATACACGGGTGGAGTACTGCGTCTTTGGTATAGTCTGCACACCGGTACATGGTTGTAACATGTTTTCTTTATATAATAAATATTGAAGACTGAGACGACGACAGCGGTGGTTTTCTCCCGACTTGGGTTTCCACCTTAAATCCTGGTGTTCTTGTGTGATGCTTATGTGTGATGGTTTATTCTGTTATTACTGCACATGCTTACTATTATCTAATCATCAGAAGAATGAATGTTGCATAGATCTAAGTAAATAATTAATGGCATAATAAGATCTTTGTATATATGCGATTTTTATGAAGGATATCCGCGTGTATACGCTAGTTGGCTTCAGCAAAGTAGCATATGGGTTTTTAGAGAATGAAAAAGTAAAAGTTTGAGTAACTCCTAAATACTGATTCACCCCCCCCTGTCAGTATTTTTCCCAACAATAATGCAATATTCTTCAATAATGCAATAGCTGAGCTATTGTCACAAAAAATCACTGTTCCTTTTGTCTGCTCTTGGCCTAAACTTCTTAGCATCCTCCTCATCGAAATTGATTGAAAAGCTGTTGCTGTAGCTGCCACATATTTTTCCTCTGCTGTAGACAATGCTACAATGGGTTGTTTTTTAGAAGCCCATGAAATGGCTCCTGAACCCATATGAAAAACATAACCGGAAGTGCTCTTCTGATCATCTACACTTCCAACCCAATCACTGTCAGTGTATCCAACTAAATTTGAACATTCTGAAGCAATATATAAAATACCATACCTTTTTGTTCCTTTAACATACCTTATAATTCTCTTCGCTTCCTACCAATGTGCATCCTTTGGCTTCTCCATGAATCTGGAAATCAAACTAAAAACATGCATTATGTTGGGCCTAGTTGCAGTTAAATACATGAGGCTACCAACTATGCTCTTGTACAAGCTAGGATCAAAATACTTGCTGCTGTCCTCTCTGCGGAGTTTTAATCCCATCACTGTGGGAGTGATCGCTGCTTTGCTCTCCTGCATATTAAATCTTTCAAGCACTTCATTAACATATTTTTTCTGTGAGATAAAAATCCGATTTTTATCTTGTTCTAATTGTATTCCTAAGAAGTATTTCAACAAACCCATGTCAGTCATTTCAAATTCTTCTTTCATGATTGTTTTAAATTTTTCAATAAGGTAATCATCATTACTTGTGAAAATAACATCATCAGCATATAAAACTACTATCAACATTTTACCATCCTTTTCTTTGATGTAGAGGGTGGGTTCTCCCTCACACTTTTCAAATCCATTTTCCAGTAGATAGGAGTATATTCTACTATACCATGCTCTTGGCGTTTGCTTTAGCCCATAAAGAGCTTTCTTCAACTTGCACACTTTGTGCTCTTGGCCTTTTTTTTCATAGCCTAAAGGTTGTTCAATGTAAACCTCTTCCATTAACACTCCATTTAGGAATGCTAACTTCATGTCCATTTGGTAAACTTTCCACTTGTTTTGTGTTACTATGGATAGCACTGCTCTCACGGTTTCCATTCTGGAAACCAGTGCGAAAGTTTCCTCATAATATATCCCATGCTTCTGCTTATATCCCTTGACAACAAGTCTAACCTTGTGTCTGTCTATTTTGCCTTTAGCATTACTCTTGGTCTTGTAGACCCATTTAACTCCAATGACATCTTTACCTTTTGGGAGTTCAACCAAATCCCAAGTCTTGTTTCTCTCTATGGAATTTATCTCCTCATCCATAGCTTCTATCCATTTATTATCCTTAATAGCTTAGTCAAAGTCGATAGGGTCATCAACATGAAAATATAAATCAAATAAATAATTGATACCTTCATTTGCTACCTCTTGTGCATAAATGTCATTAAAATTTCTGAAATTCTTACCTCTTTCATTAGGTGTACAAATGCCTGAAGAAGCACATTAATTTCCTCCTTATGGTGTGCTTGGAGAAGCACTTTCATTTCTCCTCAAGGGTGTGCTTTGTTTCTCTTGTGTTGGTGCTACTGTTTGGAGATGTATTTCAGCCAACTCATCATCATTTTCATCATGAGATAAACAGTGTTTAACTTTCACTATTTTTTCTATGCTTCCATCCCAAGCTTCCTCTTCAATGAACTGAACATCTTTTCTCACAATAAACTTCTTGGTGGATGGGTTGTATAACCTGCAAGCCTTGGATTCCTCACTGTATCCAATGAAAACACATTTCTCCCCCTTACTGTCCAACTTCTTCCTTAGTTGATCCGAAATGTGTGCATAAGCCACACATCCAAAAATCTTCATGTGTGTGACACCTTGCTTTGTGCCACTCCATGCCTCTTCCGACACTTTGTTCATGACTGCTTTTGTAGGGCACCTATTCAAAATGTACGCTACACAATGTATATCTTCAGCCCAATAATCATTAGGCAAATGCTTTGCCTTTAACATACTCCTTACCATGTCCATTATGGTTCTATTCTTTCTTTTGGCTACTCCATTTTTCTGCGAAGTATATCTAGTTGTAAAATGCTTATGAATACCATTTTCTCTACAAAAACGTAGAAAATATTTAGAGATATACTCACCTCCTTTGTCAGTCCTTAGAACTTTGATGTGCAGCCCACTCTGGTTTTCCACAAGTGCTTTGAAATTGCAAAATCTTTCAAACACTTCACTTTTGTTTTTCAAAACGTAAACCCAAGTTTTTCTTGCAAAATCATCTATGAATGTTAACATGTAGTGGTTGCTAGCAAGAGATGGATTTTTCATCGGTCCACACAAATCTGAGTGGAAAATCTCTAAGGGTGCTTTTGCCCTTATGCTTTTCCCGGAAGGAAAAATTTCTCTGTGTTGTTTCCCGAAGATACAACCTTCACAAAGGCTGCCCGGTTTCTCTATCAATGGTAAACCTCTTACCATTCCTTTTCTATTCAACAAGTTAAGACCTCCAAAGTTGAGATGTCCAAATCTCAAGTGCCACAACCAATTTTCATCTTTTGGTTCGCTTTGGATAGCCTCTTGTGCCACTGCAACTTTCTCTTCTTCATTTTTCAAATCTTCTCTCATTCTAAGAGGGAACATCCTGTTCCTTGTCATCTTCACTTCAACAATACATTGTTCGCTAGGTGGTTTGTCCATGATGGTACAAACATCATCCTCAAAAAATACATTGTACCCCTTTTGAACAAGCTGTCCAATACTTAAGAGGTTACACTTCATTCCTGGAACATAATAAACATCTGTTATGGATTTCTTTGCACCTTTCCTTGTTAAAACATTTACATTTCCTTTTCCCATAACAGAAAATTTGCTATCAGTTCCTAGTGTGACTTGTGACTTCACACTCTCATCTAACATAGAAAACATTGCTATATTTCCTGTCATATTATTACTGCAACCAGAGTCTAGAAACCATAAATCCTCATTCTTTTCTTCAGCCATATTACAAGCTAGAAAAAATTGTCTTCGCTGATATTTTCCCTAGTGAAATTTGCACTAGTTCTATTTCCCATGTCATGTTGTTTCTTTCTACATTCATTAGCATAATGACCATATTTTTTACAATAGTGACATTAGACATTGGACTTATCATACCTCTATCCTTGAGCATTCTGCTGACCACTTTGCTGGCTACTACCTTGGCCTTGATGCTAATTTGGATTGCTGCCCCTTCCTTGAGCATTTGCTGGACTGTTCCTTCCACCTCTATTTTGGCTTTTGCCTCTTCCTCTCTTGTTTCCTCTGCCTTGCCCTCTTCCTCTTCAGAAAGAAATTTGGTTCTTAAAGGCATGTTCCAGAGATGATTTTTCACTCCTACCCAATCTCTACTCATGAGTCATTAGTGATGCATGTAGCTCATCCACTGTGAAATTTGTGAGATCCTTAGTCTCCTCTATGGTGGTGACAATCACATCAAATATTGAGGGTAGAGTCCTCAAGAGTTTCTCCATGAGATCTTATTTGTGGGACCATTCCAATCACATGAGTGAAGAATGCGTCAATAGTATCTGACTCTTTCATACAGAGAGTCTCAAAGTCTCTCCTCAGCAACTAAAGTTTTATTGTCTTCACTTGTTTCATTCCTTGATAGGCTGTCTTGAGAGTTTCCCATGCTTCTCTGGATCTCTTGGTTGCGTTATCCTCGGAAACACACTCTCACACATTGCTTGATACAATAAGAAGAGAGCTTTGGAGTATTTCTTCCTATTTCTCTTCAGCAACTCTTTCTCTGCCTGATTTAAATCTTCAAACTCTTCTTCATTTGCTAGATCTTCAAAGCCATCATCAAAAAATTCCCATAAGTCTTGGGAGACAAATAAAGCTCTCATGGTTATTGACCAGTAGTCATAATTTTTCCCATTAAATAGTGGGAGGTGGATATTTCCCATACCCATACCAGTGCTGGCTCCAGCCATTCTACACTCTTAACTATGATTCAAAAACACTTGACTGTGTATTTAAAATAGTTGATTGTTCTGCAACAGTAGCACAATAAACTGTATAGAGAAATACCTTGAATTCTTTTTGGATGAGTCTTCACACTGCTAGAGAAGCTGCTGCAACAAAGAACTCCTTTCCTTCAGCTTATTTGATCTTCAAAGAGCTTGGACTAGCTCTGATACCATGTTGGAATATTGAAAATTCCAGAACAACAATGGAGAGAGTAATACTCTCCTCTTCTAACATAGAGAAATTAAAATTCTTGACACAGGAGACAGAGTTTCTACTTGAAAACTATTTCATTAAATTTCAAAAAAAAACTATTACAAATATGGACTGCTTCGAAAACGCAGTGCCAATCAACCAAAACAATACATTGTCTGTGTATTTCTTACACTCTTTCTCTCATAAAATAACACTGGTGTGTTTTACAATTCGCACTGTTGTGCATTACAAAAATCAATTTTTTCATTACAACATAGGCTCACTGCCCTTTTCTTTTATATGCAATGCATATATTAAAAACATAACAAAACTATGAAAATAATAAAAAAAATCTATTAAAATGCTCCTGGGATCCACATTTTATAAATGTTTTAATATATATATGAAATATATATATATATAACATATATATATATATATATATATATATATACACGTCGCGTGATTGCAAATGAAACAAAACCTTTGTAAATCTTTGAACTCCATCGCATATGTTTTAAAACTTAAAACATAAAAAAACTTCAATAAACCCTTTAGCCTGGTGGACCCCTATGGACTTGAAACAAAAATAAACCATCGTGCATAAACCAAATTCGCGTTCCAAAATAGCCTACTGATGTCGGCCAATTTTGTGACGCGAATTCGCAATAGAATACGCCCTATAAAAATTTGGGTCCGAATTTTGGGCTGGCGTACGGATGAAAACTGTGACGCAAAAACTCCATATCAATTCCGCCCTAATATTTTTTGGGTCAGGATTTCCACTGTGTGAACGGCCAAACAAAACCTGATCCAATTAAAATACTCCACGTGTCTGCTTCTGACTTGGTCTGTGGGACCACTGGATTTCAGAATTAAAATCTACCGCGTTAAAACAAAACAAGTAACCTCTGTTTTCAATGTAAAAGGCTCTGTTTCTTGTTTTAAACAATTGCTCTGTTTTCTGAATGTACAGAGGTCGAATACCAAAATGAAATTGACTATTCATTGTTTTTAGCAAGTGGCTATCTGCAAGGTTTTCTTTTACACTCTGATCTTGACTGGTCACTAGAAATAGAAGGCGGCTTACTGTACAGGAGTAGATGAAAGTAATATTTCAACACATGCCACATATTAATGGAAACATTCTTATTAGGGTTCACTTAATTTTGTTCTATACAGGTGGCTACTAGAGTAATTTTAGGCATTAAATTTGGTGGTTCTGGGGAGGGAAATCTATCGAAAGGATTCTCCATACTAATGGTGCTTCTCATTTGCGTCTACGTATTTTCCTTTTCCTGGTCATGGGGTCCTCTCGGATGGCTGGTTCCGAGCGAGATCTTCCCTCTGGAAATCCATTCGGCCGGGCAGAGTATCACTGTGACTGTAAACCTTCTCTTTACTTTCGTCATTGCCCAAGTTTTCCTAGCAATACTCTGCCACATAAAGTACGGGTTGTTTCTCTTCTTTGCATGCTGGATAGTTGTGATGACTGCTTTTGTTTATTGGTTTCTCCCTGAGACCAAAAATGTGCCAATTGAGGAGATGGCCATTGTGTGCAAGGAACATTGGTATTGGAAAAGGTTCCAAGAAGACAATTTTGCGAGAAAAATCAACGGCTAACAAGGTGCCATAGATACAGTTTGACTTGAAATATTGGCACAACACTACAAACATGATAATATTTGGAGTAATTTATTCCCATTGTAGAAAATTTGTGTATATGGAGGCTTATAGCATTCTTACTTTAAATGTAATTATGTTTCACAGTTTTTGTTTGTGATATTTGGTTTTTTCTCTCAAGCTCTTTCATGAGATTTGAACATGTGCATACTTATGAGATTGGAATATGTGGTTGGAATATGTGGTATTTTTATATTAAGTGCTATGTGGTTTTTATATGTGGTATGCGGTATTTTTATTTTTTATATATAATTTAAGTTTGTGATATATTAATGAAAGTAATTAATTTATATACAGATTTATAAATATCTATAAATTAATAAATATTTATTTATTTTATAAATAAAATATAATGTTTTTATTTGATTTTTTAATTATATATATATATTACTTTATATTATTATTATTATTATTATTATTTAAGTGTATCAAATCTTATTAGTACAATTGGTTGAGCGCTGGCTTCTTAAATCAACTTAAAAAGATACCTTAAAAAAATCCAGAATAAATTTCCCAAGTGGTTTTTGACTACTTAAATACTAAACTAAAAGTGAAAACTGAAAAATCACCCAAAAACAAAAGAAAACTTACAAAAAAAAATTATAAACTTAAAATCTAAAACTAAAATAATTTCATAATAATATTAGATTTATTGATTTTTATAAGCGTAAAATCTAAAACTAAAATATTTTTATAATAATATTATATCTATTTCTTAAAAATTAAATGATTTTAAAGTAATTCCATAATGATATTATATTATATTATATTATTGTTTAAAATAAATTAAATAATATAATAAGTTGACTTTAATATATAAAATTGATCCTACACCTCTTATAGGTCAATTGGTACTTTTTAGGGATTAATTAGTACATTTTAGGGATTAAGACCATCATCACCGAGGTCAATGAGTACTTCTTGGGGATTAATACCACCATCCCTTTTCTTATACACATGGACTAATGAGGGGTAAATTTTTAGTTTTAGACTTCATAGGCTGTATGAGTGGTGATTTAAATATTTAATTTTTAAAATTAGTCTTTTTATACAAAGAAATGTTTTATAGGTGAAACATCATGGTTCAGGAATAAAGTTATCTTTTTAGGGTTTAAATTTTGGTTTATGAAATTGATTTTGTTTTTAATTATAATATTATAGTTTACAACTTTTCATATAAATTTTAAACTTGGTGTTTAAATTTTGGTTAGTTTATTAAAATTGTTTTTATTTTTATTTTTATTTTTTTAATATTATAGTTTACAAACTTTCATATAATTTTTAAACTTGATGTATATAGATAGATTTTAAAATTATAGAATAATTTATAATATTTATTTATTTCAATTTAATTGTAAAAATTATGCTTTTTTAGGTTGATGAAAATAAAGATTTATATTTAAAATTTATATAATTATTTAAGATTATATATTAAAAATTTAATATATTATATTAAATTTCAAATCAAAATTTTAATTTTAATTAAAATTATTTTAACATATTTTGAGTAGGTTAATTAGTAATGTGAAATATGTGAAATCGCTGAAACTCTACACATTAATTCAAATATCTTTATTTACAACCAGGTTTAAAGACAAAAATTTAAACCATAAATCCATGATATGTAAAGTGAGCTTTACTATTCGTTCGAAGGGGTCTTGGGAATAGACCACCACCCGGTATCACTCCGAAGCACATGGGAATTAGTTATTATCTTAGGGATGTTCGTTTTTTTCTTATTGCTGAAAAACACAGAGAGATAATTCTGATTATCATGAGTGGAGTTGATCACTTCCTTATAGTATCTTAGCTTCCTTTTACCCTCCAGCTCCTAATCCTCCCACAACTTGTCCTTAAAGCCGGAGGTAATAGTATTTTTGATATTATCTTTTCTTCCCATACCAAGCTCCTCCTTAATTTCCCAATGGTTGAGCCAGGATTCGACATACTTATGCCACCCACGCTTGAGGCAGACGTTAGGGTTTTGACTACATTTAGAAGCAATTTTAGGGAGCCTTTTTTATTCCATGTTGTCAAGCTTCTTCTTATACATCAGATATCTAAACATAGTCGTACTTTCAATGGAGGACAAACCATATTCGATCAAGAGGATAGGATAGAGAGTATTTCCCTTGATCTTAAGGTTGTAGGTTATGAATTTCTTTTGAATCATCTCAATCTTCCTCCATGACTCTCTCGATATACTGCAACCCCAAAATTCACATCCATATAAGACAACATATCATGGATTTATGGTTTAACTTTCTATCTTTAAACCTGGTTGTAAATAAAGAGATTTGAATTAGTGTGTAGAGTTTCAACAATTTCACATATTTCACATTACTAATTAACCTACTCAAAATATGTTAAAATAATTTTAATTAAAATTAAAATTTTGATTTGAAATTTGATATAATATATCAAATTTTTAATATATAGTCTTAAATAATTATATAAATTTTAAATATAAATATTTATTTTAATCAACTTTAAAAAGCCTATTTTTTACAATTAAATTGAAATAAATAAATATTATAAATTATTCTATAATTTTAAAATCTATCTATATATACACCAAGTTTAAAAATTATATGAAAATTTATAAACTATAATATTAAAAAAATAAAAATAAAAACAAAAACAATTTTAACAAACAAACCAAAATTTAAACAGCAAGTTTAAAATTTATATGAAAAGTTGTAGACTATAATATTATAATTAAAAACAAAATCAATTTCATAAACCAAAATTTAAACCCTAAAATGATAACTTTATTCCTGAACCATGATGTTTCACCTATAAAACATTTCTTTGTATAAAAAAATTAATTTTAAACGTTAAATATTTAAATAACCACTCATACATCCTATGAAGTCTAAAACTAAAAATGTACCCCTCATTAGTCCATGTGTATAGGAAAAGGGATGATGGTATTAATCCCCAAGGAGTACTCATTCACCTCGGTGATGATGGTCTTAACCCCTAAAATGTACTAATTAATCCCTAAAAAGTACTAATTGACTTATAAGAGGTGTAGGATCAATTTTATATATTAAAGTCAACTTATTATATTATTTACTTTATTTTAAACAATAATATAATATAATATAATATCATTATGGAATTACTTTAAAATCATTTAATTTTGAAGAAATAAATACAATAATGTTATAAAAATATTTTAGTTTTAGATTTTACGCTTATAAAAATCAATAAATCTAATATTATTATGAAATTATGAAATTATTTAGTTTAGATTTTAAGTTTATAATTTTTTTTTGTTAAGTTTGTTTTTTTTTTTTTTTTTTTGGTGATTTTTCAGTTTTCACTTTTAGTTTAGCATTTAAGTAGTCAAAAACCATTTGGGAAATTTATTCTCGATTTTTTTAACATATCTTTTTAGGTTGATTTAAGAAGCCAATCCTCAACCAATTGTACTAATAAGATTTGATACACTTAAAAAATAATAATAATATAAAGTAATATATATATATATATATATATATATATATTACTTTATATTATTATTATTTTTTAAGTGTATCAAATCTTATTAGTACAATTGGTTGAGGATTGGCTTCTTAAATCAACCTAAAAAGATATGTTAAAAAAATCGAGAATAAATTTCCCAAATGGTTTTTGACTACTTAAATGCTAAACTAAAAGTGAAAACTGAAAAATCACCAAAAAAAAAAAAAAAAAAAACATTAAAAAATCAAATAGAAAAATTATATTTTCTTTATAAAATAAATATATATTTATTAATTTATATATATTTATAAATTTGTATATAAATTAATTACTTTAATTAACATATCACAAACTCAAATTATATAAAAATAAATAAAAATACCGCATACCACATATAAAAACCACATAGCACTTAATATAAAAATACCACATATTCCAATCTCATAAGTATGCACATATTCAAATCTCATGAAAGAGCTTGAGAGAGAAAACCAAGTATCACAAACAAAAATTGTAAAACATAATTACATTTAAAGTAAGAATGCTATAAGCCTCCGTATTCACAAATTTTCTAAAATGGGAATAAATTACTCCAAATATTATCATGTTTGTAGTGTTGTGCCAATATTTCAAGTCAAACTATATCTATGGCATATGGCACCTTGTCAGCCGCTGATTTTTGTGGAAAAATTGTCTTCTTAGAACCTTTTTCAATACGAGTGTTCCTTCAACACAATGGCCATCTCCTCAATTGGCACATTTTTGGTCTCATGGAGAAACCAATAAACAAAAGCGGTCATCACAACTATCCAACCTGCGAAGAAGAGAAACAACCCGTACTTCATGTGACAGAGCATTGCGAGGAATACCTGGGAAATGACGAAAGTAAAGAGAAGGTTTACAGTCACAGTGATACTCTGCTCAGCCGAATAGATTTCTAGAGGGAAGATCTCGCTAGGAACCAGCCATCCGAGAGGACCCCATGACCAGGAAAAAGACAATATGTAGACACAAATGAGAAGCACCATTAGTATGGAGAATCCTTTGGACAGATTTCCTTCCCCAGAGCCACCAAAGTTAACGCATAAAAGTACTCCAGTAGCCACCCGTATAGGAAAAAATTAAGTGAACCCTAATAAGAATGTGTCCATTAATATGTGGCATGGAAACAATTTATGCAGTGAAAGTGTAGCAGAATTCAATTAGTGGATGGAACATGAATTACTAACTTGAGGTTTCTCAAAAAATAGAGACTTGCCTGGGAGACGAACATGACAATTCTTCCTGTGATGAATTGAAACCTTCCGCCAAAATTATCAACTATGACAAGGGCAACGAAAGTTCCTACCACACCCACAAGCCCTATCAAGAAGGTAGAAAACAACGAGGCATTGTTGCCTAAGCCCAACGTCTTGAACAGAACGAGTGCATAGAACGTGATGACATTGATCCCCGAGAGTTTTTGGAAGAAGTTAATGGCGATGGCCATAACCAGATGAGGTCTGTATTTCCTCTCCAAAATAGTGGAGAAGGGATGCTTCACCCTTCTCTATACCTCGCTCGCCTCTACCAGGTCCTCGAATTCCTCCTGCATGTGTGGAGTCTAGCGAATCTTCTTAAGCATGGCCCTTGCCTTCTCGTGGTGCCCTCTTACCATCTCTTGATTTCCCTTTTTCCTCAAAAACGTGAAAATTTGAATTTGAGAGAAATGCATTCAGGCTGGAGCTAGATTGAAATTTTGAATTTGACAGCATTGCCTTTAGGTGAGAGTTGATTGAAAATTTGAAAAATTACGGTGGGAAGATATTGACTTTGAAATAAGGTGGGGATATGTCATTACTGCATTAATTGCGACCTTTTGCTTCAGATGCGGCATCTGGATGTATAACATGCATGGTGAATGGGCTCCCATTATTTGTTGGAGGAGTGGTCGGTGTTTGGCCAGTGGAGGAGGCACTATTCGCCATTCGCTGTCGTCGGGAGCTGGAGAGGTGGGGTCCACATCGCACTGGAAAAAGGTGAGGTCGCCAGAGTTGGGGATCGGGAGTTGTCACATCAGCTCCCAATTCGTCGAACGGAAGATCCTCCATTTTTTTTTTGGTTTGGTTTGTTTGCACGCCATCCAGTGTTGAATTTATGATTTAAAACTCCGCAAGTTATTTATTTTGGTTAAATGGTCATAGGCCTATTTTGGTGTGTGAAGCTCTCCATCCCTGCATTTAAACACAACAGCAACGTGCAATTAAACTCCACCAACCACAGTCTGTCCTTACCTGCGCTAGTTTGAAGTTTGAATGGGCCATGTAAATTTCAAGTGGAGCCCATACTCCATGTCAATTCCACTGTGGGCCAATCAATGCCCATTAGCATAGAATGGAGCTGATGTCGATGGCCCCAAATGGACCCGATAAAAAATTAAAACGCAAATGGATGCTTATGTCATCACAACCCAAATTGAATGCTATAATTTTATTTGAAATAGCTTTAAAGAAGTTTTAATTCAGCGATGACATAAGGTCAAAATGCTCTGGTTAAAAATTAATGTCTTTGTTAAAAAAAAGTGTCGAGACTTGAAGGTTTATTAAGGTTTCAAAACCTTTATGTATATTTGTTTTAAAATGGAGCAACTCATGCTTTTGACTTAGGATAATATATATGGTGTAATATATATATATATATATATATATATATATATATATATATATATATATATATATATATATATATATATATATATACATATTATAAACATTCTTGAACTTTGTAATATATATAAGTTTAGTTTGTTTTTATTTTTTTTTATATAGTTTGTTACATGTTATGAAAAGGCCCGAAACCTATGTAATAAAAAAATAAAATAAAGGGACTGTGTGGGTAATATGAAAAAGCAGTGAGATTGCAAAATAGCATATATGCCGTGTGTAATGAAAAAGCCATTGTATTTTTTTTAAAGAAGGTTGTATGTTTTTTTTGAAACAGAGAGCGTGTATACAATGTAAAAGCCAACAGGCATAAAATAGAGTGAAAATAGAGTGTTGTGACTCTGTATTAAAAATATAGAGAGAGCATTGTTTTTGTGAGAGCATTGTCTATGTGAATTTTTATTCACTGTGTGAAAAAGAGACAGAGAGTAGAATTTGTAGCACTGTGTGTGAAGCAGTTAGCGTTTTTTAAAAAGGGCCAGAACAACAGTTCTATCGTAGTATTGTAATTTTTTTTTGATTTAATGAAATAGAAGTTTTTTCTTCATCTCTGTCTATTGAATCTTGTGTTGAGGAGAAGAATTGTTATTCCTCTATGTGTTTGGAATTGTTCAGAAATTCCAACATGATATCAGAGCTAGTCCAAGCTCTTTGAATTTTTCAAAGAAGCTGAAGGAAGAAGCTTGTTGCAGCTTTTGCTGCTTTTGACCAGCAGAGTGAAGGCTCAGCAAAAGAAAGGTATTTTACAAAAATAGAGTTTTGTTTTGTTTCAAAGAGTGCAGTCCTGAGAGACAGTTTGTTTAAAAACACGGTCAATTTTTTTAAAGCATAGTTCAGTAAGCTAGCCATGGCAAGAGCCAACACAAACACGAGTATAGGAAATACTCAACTCCCACAGTTCAATGGGAAGAACTATGAATATTGGGCAATCACAACGAGAGCTATGTTTGCCTCTCAATATTTATGGGATCTTGTTGAAGATGGTCTAGAAGCACCAGCAGATGAAAATGCATTTAATGCCTTAACATAGGCAGAGAAAGATTTTCTGAAGAGCAATAGGAAGAAGGACTCAAAAGCCCTCTTCTATCTCTATCAAGCAGTGCATGAAAGTGTATTTCCAAGTATTGCAGCAGCCAAGAGGTCCAAGGATGGATGAGATACCCTCCAGACAGCCTACCAAGGTATGGAGAAGGTAAAGACAACAAAGCTTCAATTAATGAGAAGGGATTTAGAAGCTATTTGCATGAAGGTGTCTAATACAATAGACTCATTCTTCACTTTGTTGATTGGGTTGGTTACCCAAATGAGATCTCATGAAGAGACAGTAGAAGAGAGAAGAATAATGGAGAAAGCGTTGAGGAGCTTACCCTCAAGGTTTGATGTGATAGTCACAACCATTGAAGAGAAAAAGGATCTCTCAAATTTTACAGTTGATGAGCTTCATGCATCATTGATGACGCATTAACAAAGATTGGGTAGAACAACAAAATCATCTTTGGAGCATGCCTTCAAGACCCAAATTTCCTTTGGAATAATAAGAGGTCAAGGCAGAGGAAAAGGAAGAGGCAGAACCCATAACAGAGGAGGAAGAAACATACCTGCAAATACAAGTGGAAGGGTCAACAATCAAAATCAGAACCAAGGCCAAGGCAGCAGCCAGCAAGGTGGAAAAAATCAAGCACATGGAAAAATGTATGATAAATCCCAAGTCCAATGTCATTAATGTAAGAAGTATGGCCATTATGCCAATGAATGTAGGAAGAAACAGAGTGACATGGGTAATAGACTCAGTGCTAATTTTACAAAAGAAAATATCAGTCAAGAGAAGTTGTTTTTATCATGTAATATGGCTGAAGAAAAGAATGAAGATATATAGTTTCTACATTCAGGACGTAGTAACCATATGACTGGAAACATTTCAACTTTTTCCATGTTAGATGAAAATGTGAATTCTCAAGTAACATTGGGGACAGACAATAAGGTCTCTATCATGGGAAAATACAAAGTAAGTGTTTTTACAAAGAAAGGAGAAGAAAGATCCATATCAAATGTATACTGTGCCTAGTATGAAGTGTAACCTTTTGGGCATTGGACAACTCATTTAGAAAGGCTACAATGTTTTCTTTGAAGATGATGTATGCACCATCATGGATAAACCACCAAGCAAGGAATGCATTGCACAAGTGAAGATGATAAGGAACATAATGTTCTCTCTCAAGATGAGAACAGATTTGAAGAAAGGAGCTGAAATGACAGCAGTGACACAAGAGACATTCCAAAGAGAAGAAAATGATGAAAATTGGTTATGGGACTTGAGATTTCAACATCTTAAATTTGGAGGTCTGAATTTGTTGCATAGGAAAGGAATGGTAAAGGGATTACCATTGATTGAGAAACTAGACAGCCTATTTGAAAGTTGCATCTTGGGAAAACAACGCAGAGAAATCTTTCCATCAGGAAAGAGAATAAGGGCAAAGGAACCCTTATAAATTTTCCATTCAGATTTGTGTGGACCAATGAAAACACCATCATTAGTAGGAAGCCATTATATGCTCACTTTTATTGATGATTTCTTACGAAAAACATGGGTTTACTTTTTGAAATTTAAGAGTGAAGTGTTTTAGAAATTCTGCTACTTTAAAGCTCTTGTTGAGAATCAAAGTGGGGAGCATATTAAGGTCTTAAGGACTGACAGAGGAGGTGAATATATCTCCAAATAATTTCTTTTTTTTTCCAGAGAAAATGGGATACACAAGAAATTTACAGCAATGTATACACCTCAGCAAAATGGGGTTGCTGAAAGGAAAAATAGAACCATCATGGACATGGTAAGAAGTATGCTGAAGGAAAAACATTTTCCAAATGAATATTGGGCCGAAGTTGTACATTGTGCAACCTACATATTGAATAGATGCCCAACCAAAGTTGTAACGAACAAAGTTTATGAAGAAACATGGAGTGGCATAAAACAATTTGTCACCCACATGAGAGTTTTTGGTTGTGTGGCTTATGCACACATTCCAGATCAGTTAAGGAAGAAGTTGGACAGTAAAGGGGAGAAGTGAATATTTATTGGATACAATGAAGAATCAAAAGCATACATATTATATAACCCATCCACCAAGAAGTTTGTTATAAGCATAGATGTACAATTTATTGAGGAAGAAGTTTGGGATGGAAGCATTGAGAAAACAGTGAATGTAAAAACTTGTTTGTCTCATGATGATGATGAGGAATAAATGGCTGTAAGAAACCCCTCATCAGTAGCACCACCTCCACCAACACTAAGACAGCAAGAGACACCACAAGCAGGTATGAGAACACCCTTGAGAAGTGATGACAATGCTTCTTCAAGCACACCACAAGAAGAAAATTTGAGTGCTTCTACAAGCACAAGTTCAACAAGTGAAAGAGGAACCAGATTCATAAGTTTGAATGAAATTTATGAGAAAGATGCAGCAAATGAAGGTATGAACTCTCTATTTGCATTGTATTGTCATGTAGATGATCCTATTCATTTTGAAGAAGCAGTGAAAGATAAGAAATGGATAAATGCTATGGATGTAGAGATAAATGACATAGAGAAAAATAAGACATGGGAACTAGTTGATATCCCAAAAGGCAAAGAAGTAATTGGAGTAAAATGGGTTTATAAAACCAAGAGAAATGCTGAAGGTAAGATTGAAAGGCACAAGGCTAGACTTGTTGTCAAAGGCTACAAGCAGCAACAAGGTAGAGACTATGAAGAAACATTTGCACTCGTTGCAGGAATGTGATGCAGGGATTCTGCACAAAACAGAGCCTTGCACACAATAATAGAGTGTGTGTTCCTCTTACAAGAAATCCTCAATTCAATCTTCAATAAAGTCTACTTAGACTCAATTTAAAATACATATGAAGGGAGAGCCAAACAGTACAAAAAACAATTGCATAAAGTACAATCAGAAATTTACAAATACAAACCCTTCCTTGGCCGAATATTACAATGATTTTCCTCTCGGCTCTCGCCCTTCACATGAACTCTCACACTAATTCTCTCTATCTCTCATTGTATTCCACACTCTGTCCTCTGTTATCCTCCTGTATTTTACAGATTCCACTAGATGACTGTGGATGTTTTACAAGCAAATAAAGATAGCATTATTTGCCTATCAGCTATCTTTATTTATCTCATTGCCTTCATCATCCTAAGTTTGACTATTTTTTACTAAATTTTCCTATCTTTTGCCTTCTCAAAATTTAACCCTGCTGCTCCAAGAAAACTCCATTTTCCAGTCCTAATTTCCTCATTTTATCACTCCACTTGCACCATCATTCATTCCGTTTTTCCCTTCTAAAACCCATTCTTCTTTCCCTTAAAAGACCCTCCTAACCCCCTTATTAATCACTTTCCTCTAAAAAACCTTTAAAACAATGTAAAAGTCCCTTTTTACATTGTTTAAATTTACCTTTTTCGCCTATCAGACCCTTAAAAACTTATAAAAAATCTGTTTTTATAATAAAACCCACCCTTTTATAAATATTGGCCTTAAAACCCCTTTTCAGCCTAAAACCTTAGCCCCTCACTCATACGACGCTAATCTTGACCTTCCGCTATTCTCTTAAGCTCCTCTTCTTCTCAGCCTCAAGTCCCCTTTACCTCACATAAGACCAAGACCTTCTGCCTATTCTCCGCCCCTTCCCCCATATAACTACACCTCCGCCCTTTCATTTTATTTAAACCCCGCAAACCTTATAAATAACCTCCCAAACCGTTGAAATATTAAAATGGGCCCCACTCTCCACTAACTCTGCCGCTCATTCACCTGGCGCCACTTGTCCACCGAGTCCCATCTGCCAAACCTGCACCCTGCTCCTTAGATCTGTCCACACCATAGATCTCATTGCCCGAAATCTGACGGTCTGAAACCTATGCCGCGCGAAAAAAGCATCAAAGGTTAAAACCCTCCACCTACGCAAAATAGGCAGTATTTAACCCGCCATGCATTGACTTCTTAATGGTATCGCATCCAATAAGCTCAAAACCACTTACCTATCATCACTCGCACGATAAACTGCCCCGGTTTTCCAAAACCGCGTTCTTCCTCCTCACTCCAAAATTCAAATATGTCCATCCTTGATTTAATTTTCCCTAGTTCCACCTTTGGAACCATGCCCCTTTGCTCCATTTCTCCTCTGAAAACACCTCCCGACAGTTCCAAACCACAAAAAAGAAATTTTTCCCTTCTCATAGGTTTTTAAATTAACGTTTGTTTGTATTTTGTGCAGGTTTTTAATGTCAGACAAGGGCCCAAAATGCCCTCTCATAGTCAATAAGTGAAAAATTAAACCTCTAGTTGACGATCTGAGAGGTGAATTCATATTAAAGAACCAGGAGGGTTTACATAAAAGCTTAACCCTCGATGAATCATGATCATCGATGGGTTATAAACCCTCATACCATGAAGAAACCCTCCCCTACACACAAAAGACACAATACAGTCAGAGAGGCAATGAAGACAATGAAGAACAGAAGGATTAAAGGCTAATTCAAGATCAAAGGATAAAACACAAAGGATTAGCCATGAAGACAGTGATTAAGGATAAAGGTCAAAGTTTTAAAAGCAAAAGACGAATAAAAAAAAAGTTATAAAGCAGAAATGAAGGATAAAGACAGTAAAGTGGATTATAAGGTTAAATCAAAGTTCAAAGAGCCTAAACAGGGTTTGATGATTAAAACAAAGACATATCAACCCAAATATAACTTCGAAAGACTCAACAAAGAAGCAATTACTTCTCCAAAGACAAATTTGCCACCTACAACATGTTTTCTCTAAATAAAATCATTAGGTAGTTATTACACAGTCAGAGATATTTTGAAGCAGCTCAAAAGCTATTACAAAGTTATTACAAAGCCTTTAAAGTCAAATATTTCAACTAAAATAACTCAAAAGTTAAGACAAAGTTATTATTTCAGAGTAACTCTTTCAGATATTTTTTCCTTGGGCCTTGCATGGTCTCAAAGGTAAAAAATCATTAACTCAGTAATAAATAACATTAAAACGCCCTAGTTTAGCAACACCTCCACATTTTTCATATAAATATTGCATGTGAGTTTCATTTTAAATGTTGGTTACTTGATGGTTATTGGACTAATTTCGGCTGTTAGGCTAGTTGAGGAGTGTTAGACTGAACTGAAGAATTCTCTGAGTCATAGAGAACTATTGTTCATGGAGTATTGTAATTGGTTTGATCATCAATAGTACAAGCACGTTCATAGGATCCTTGAGCTGTGTCAATGGTGAAGTTTTCCTAAATTTTCATTGTTTTCTTTTATGTTTTTCACTATGTCCATCTTTCTCTAATAAAGAAACATAAGTTTTAGATTAGGATTTGTTGTTTCAACACCTTATTTATTTCTATATTATTTATATTTATGTTTTATTCTGCAAGGTTTGATTGGGAGATTCCTAATTTCCTTTCAGTTACATCTAGCTTGTTGTCTTGGAAATGATTCAATAGAGTGAAACCAAAGAAAATGTTCCTTTGAGTAAGACTTGAGATATTGTTTTTAGGACCTTTCTTTAAAGTATGCTTATTAAATTCTAAACCATAGAGGTTTATGGTATGCCTTGAAATGTTGCTTTGAGGAGTCGTTTGAGAGTTTTTCAAAAGAAGATTAGATTATTTATGTTTGACCTTAGACCATTCTCACTGTTATCTTACATGTTTTCTTTATCTGAAAGTCGTTCTTGAATTACTGGATTGTTGTCTTAGAGGTTTTCTTATTAGTTTGTCCAAAGAAGGTTATGGTTTGCCTTGTCCTTTGGCTTGCTCCAAACAATTACCTTAAAAGGCTTTTCTTGTCTAAGTAGAGCTAGAATATTCTTAACAGACTATAGCTTTGCTACCTTCACAACTTATTATTGTTTAATATCATAACCTAATCTAAAGAATCCATTTGATGTAGTTAGCTTGCCCTATGAATACCCTTGCAGAGTTGATGAACAATTAAACCCTTTTATGACTCCATAGCCCAATGGATTGATGTTTTCTCACAGTCTATTTGTTCAGTTGAAACATTCCACCAATCAGTCACACCATTGATCCTTCAATCTATCAATTAATCCAACCAAAAACAACAAGTCCTTAGAACATCATAACTAGCCTAAAATCTTAAACAAAAAGCACAAAGATATATCAATTGAAAACACCTCTATAGAGAGATCCCTCTCTGCATCTAGGAAGGCTAGGTCCTAGGATTCCAAAGTGGTTCTGATGTGGCACCTGTAGTGTTTGTTCTTTCCACTCTTACAAATTATAGGGAGCCAACATAGTGGTGACCATACTGGGGAATGCTGAGTAATAAAAATTTCAGATTCACTCAAAGCTTAGAAAACCTCATTAGTTTAAGATAAATCAAGTATTGTCTAGGAATGGTTTCTGATTGATGATGGTGGGCAACAATCAGTTATAAAACAAGTAAAAATCCTCCACCTGGTGACTCCTCTGGTTTTCCATTGACTCCACTGGGAAAACTTATTAGACCATAAAAACATTAAACAATACCTCGTGAATAATACTTTGTGGGTAAGTATCTCTTTTATAGTTTGGTTTGTGTCCTAAGACTGTTATACCTCCGAAACCTTTTTGAATTGTTGGGTCCAAAATCCTAGCTTCTAGAAGAATCCATACTAGATCCCATCCTGACCCAAATCCTCCTGCAATAGTGGACAATCTTGAAAGCATCCTTAGGAGGTCTCCCAGATTGGATACATAGAGCAAGTTATGTTCCTGAAAATATCATAAACTTGCAAAATACCCAAGTTGACTTACCACATATAAGAAACCTATCCAGAACCAAGTCACAAAGTGGTATAGACCAAATAAAACTTGATCCTGTAAACTCACAACAAAGTAATAGTAGGGAAGCCAACCCTTCCACTCCTCCTAATTTCCATTTTCTCCAAAATTTTGGCTTCTCTCATCCTAAATCTGCTCAAAATCACTTAGCTGGTCCAAGTACTTCAGCTACACCCACCCATACATCCACTGTTCAAACCAATCCACTTCATCAACTTCCTCCACTTGTTAACCCTCCATTGCTTCCACGAGCTCATATCATGGCAACATGGTATGCTCCCTTAGTCCTTCCTTTACCTCTATTTTCTCTACCACAAGACTATTAGTCCAAGATTCCATTATATGATGCTAGTAGTTATACTACAACTCAACAACATGTGGATAGAATGAATGACTACTCTGACAGACAAGAAATAGATGATGAAATTGTTAAAATTATAATGTTTTCTCAAAGCTTAGGGGGAGAAGAAAGAAAATGGTTCAAAGGCTTAACCCCTAAAAATATTAATGATATTCCTAATTTTCATCAACTGTTCCTAAACAAATGGGATGTCAAGAGAAATCCCCTTCAAATCCTATCATAATATAATGACCTTAAAAGAAATGTTGGAGAGAGTGTCCAAGATTATTGAATTAGATTCAATAGTGTTTATAATGCACTCCCTTCACAAATGAAACCCCCACAAGGCTTAGCCTTAATGAAGTTTCCTGAAGGATTTTACCCAGACATGTGTTATTAATTAAGGGAGAGAGAACCCCTCACATTAGAAGATATGCAGAAAGGGGCAGTAAGTGTAGGAGCTAACCTAAATGCAAAAAGGGCTAGATTGAAAGCAGAGAAAAAGGTTACCTACAAAGATGAAGCTAGACCCTCCACAACAGATTCCAAAATCGATAGTCTGGTTCGATTCATGGAGATGACGATGGAGAGAATTAACATGAATGAGAGAGCATATCCTAAAGAAAACCAAACAACTCCTCAAAATTAAAAACAAAATCAGAACTAAAACTTTAGAAAAAATCCCCCTCAAATTAGACAAAGAGGCCCTGATCAACAGATCAGACTGCCCTTCCAACAAAACTGTGCTGATGAAGATGAGGGAGTGATTGAAGAAACAGAGGGAGATCACATAAACTTATTGGGAGTAAACAATGAGGATATTTTTTTCCTCAATGAAGAATAACAAGGCATATTTACACCTTATGAAGAAGAGAGCCTAGAAACTGAAGATTAGAAACAAGGTTTTGAAAATGATATAATGGAAGTGCACAGAAAATGTGACCTTAGGAGTAAAAAGAGTCAAGGCACTCCAAAAAAGAAAGCTAAAATTTCTGCTAGAAACAATCCTAGAAACATTTCTAAAGAGACAGCAGAAGACAACAAAATAGTGGCTGAAGGTTCTGATAAAAACAAAGGAAAGAACAGTCAAATATAGGACAAACATAGTGGTGAACAAAGTAGCACAAGAAACTCAGCTAATGCTCCTAGTAAAACTATTTTAACTATTGTTCATAATAAAAACCAGCAAGCTGAATTTGCTGAGAAAAAAGTGAATACGAAGGATGATCTAAACATTTTGAAAGCTCAGATACCTTTCATCATAGAGAGTGAAATTGCCAAAATTAAGATTCATGTCCCTCTTACTGAATTATTCACCCAAGAGGTATATAAAACCTAACTTTTGAGTGCTTTAAACATAGGAGAACAAACTGATTCTATCAATGTAACTGATGACAAGCCTGAGCTTCTGTTTGGACCAGAAGTAGAAGGGAAATTTCAAGAAGGAGGTGTTCCTCCCTTTTATGTCAGTCTAAACATCCATGACAATATTTTTCACAATGCCATGCTTGACTCAGGAGCCTCCCACAATCTAATGCCAAAAGTAGTGATGGAGAGACTAGGCCTTGAGATAACTAGACCTTACAAAGATTTATACTCTTTTGATTCCAGTAGCGTTAAATGTCTAGGCCTAATCAAAGATTTATGTGTCAACTTAGCACAAATACCAGCCAAGAGCTTAGTGATGGACAGTGTAGTGGCTGACATACTTCCTAAATATGGCATGCTCCTTTCAAGGTCATGGAGTGCTAAACTCCAAGGTACCCTGCAAATGTATATGACTTATGCAACCATCCCTGTCTTTAGTCAACCAAAAAGACTATATATGGAAACACACATGAAATACATGGTTAGTAGTCAAGAAAAACCAGACAACTCCCCTCTTTACTCTATTCACACATACCTTGACTCGTTCATTCTTTACAATGATGAAAATCTTAATGAGCAAGGAGAAGGAGATGAAAAACCAGCAATATAAAAAGAGGAAGGGAAGGAGGAGCAGTTAAAACAGTTTGCTAACTCAGAACATCACAACAAACATATAGAAGATCATAGGAAACAAATCAGCCATCGACACAGGGTTGATCATGAAAAACAAGTTAAAACTCAGCATAATGAAAACCTTTAGGAACAAAGTAAAAATGAACATAGTACAGATCCTAAAAAGAAACATAGTGACAGTCATAATAATCAGGACAAAGAGGACAAAAATGACATTAATAAAAAATATGAAATTGGACCTCTTTTGAGTATGCGTTTTGATGGGTCTTTTAGCAAAACTGGTTCAAGAGATGGCATATGGGTACATAAAACAGAAAACAATAATGTAGAAGGTTACTCATATAAACTAAACTTTCAATGCACAAACAACATAGCCGAGTATGAGGCCCTCCTCTTGGGACTACAATTATTGAAAAAACTAGGAGCCAAGAGGATAACTGTTCATGGAGACTCAGAAATGATTATTAAATAAGTAAATGGAGAATATACTTCCAAGCATCCAAGATTACAAGCATATAGAGATGATGTTGTTGACCTCTTGAAAACATTCACAGAATATGAGCTTAACTTTGTCCTTAGAAACCAAAACATTCTTGCCAATGGTTTAGCATTTGCTCCTAGTACATGTCAAAAACCTTATGAGAGTAAAAAATACACAGTCCAAGTTAAATAGAGAATAGAAGTCCCTGATAATATTAAATATTGGTAAGTCTTTGAAGGAGATAAGCAAATAGAGGATTTCCTATAGTCCATAAATGAGTTTGAAATGTAAAATTCAGACTCATAGTATGAAGGAGACAGTCCTACTGAGGAACAAACTTATGAAGAAGAGACTCCTAATCTTGCTGATATAAATCTGTTAACTAAAGAACACCCACACAAAACAAAGCTGAGCACTAATTTAGGACAAGAAGATTTTGAAGTGTTGCAGTCTAACACTGATAACTTGCCAAAGGGACTGATGCCTCTAGAAGAATTGTTGGACTTTAATGATGTTTCCAAAAATCCAAAAATGGAACCCACTGAACTAAAATAGAAGAGTTCAATATAGACAGTGAACTAAAACCCAAAATGATTAAATTATCCAAAACACTGCCAGCTCATATAAAACTGAAATACCTAGAGATTTTTACAGAATTTTCTGATGTTTTTGCTTGGAGTTATGAGGACTTAAAATCATATGATACAGAGATAATCTAGCATAAGATACACCTCAAAGAAAACCATAAACCTTTTAGACATAAATTGCGCATAATAAACCCTGTACAGTTACTTCTGGTTGAGAAAGAAATGAAGAAAATGTATGATACTGGAATCATAGTTCTAGTGAGGTACTCAGAGTGGGTATCCAATATTGTATCTATGAGGAAGAAAATAGGTGAAATAAGGCTTTTCATAGACTTTAGAAACTTAAACAAAGTCTCTTTAAAGGACAACTACCCCTTGCCCAAAATGGATCACATCTTATAGAGGGTAGTGGGTTCTAAGAGAATTTATTTGCTAGATGGCTTTTTAGGATACAACCAAGTACTAGTACATCCTGATGATCAAATTAAAACAACTTTCACTACACCTTGGGGCACTTTCAAGTATGTGAAAATGCCCTTTGGTTTAATGAATGCTAGTGCCACATTCCAAAGAGCCATGGCTATTTCTTTCTTGGAAGAGATAAGCTTCTTCATTGTAATATATTTATATGACATCACTGTCTATTCCAAAAAAGATGAAGAAAACCTTGCTCACTTAAGAAAGGTCTTTGAGAAATGTAGAAAGTATGGTCTATCCTTAAACCTAAAGAAAACTCTATTTGACCTCCAAGAAGGCAAACTTTTAGGCCATATCATATCTGAATAGGGAATAAAAATAGACCCAAAAAGGATTGAAGGAATATTCAAATCAATCATCCTAGAAATATCAAAGAACTGCAATATTTCATTGGAAAGATTAATTTCTTAAGAAGTTTCATACCAAATCTTGTTGAAATCCTTAGAAACATAACAAACATGCTGAAAAGGGAAACAAGAGTTAAATGGACCATTGAAGCAAAACAATTCTTTGAACTGGTTAAACAAGCACTCACCCAAACACCGGTTCTCATTAGCCCTGATTTTAATAAAGATTTCTTCGTTTTCTCCTTTGCATCAAAACATATAGTTGCTGTTGTACTACTTCAGAAAAACATAAAAGGACAAGAGCAGCCCATTGCATTTTTTAGAAAGGCATTAAGAGATTCACCCCTGAAATATAACATAATGGAAAAACAGGCTTTTTCCTTGATCAAAAAGCTGAAAGATTTCAGAATTTACATTTTACACTCACACATCATTGCCTTTGTTCTACACACAGTTTTCAAAGAAATTTTAACAAAAGATCCTGATGGAAAAAGAGGAAAGTGGATTGTTGTTATATTAGAATATGACTTAGAAATCAGACCCACTAAATTGACTAAAGGACAAGGACTTGCAAAACTTATGGTTGAATCAAATCTCAAAGCCTTAGATATGAATATGGTTTATATTTTAGAAGAATAAGAAGAATGCACAACCCCTCATATTGAAGAAGTATTGCTGAATTCACTTTGGTATGCTGATATTTTATATGTTCTTTTCTATCTTAATGTTCCTCCTTGTTTATCTAAGGAAAATGCAATATTCTTGAAGTTAAAAGCTGTAAATTACTGCATTATAGTTAAATGGTTGTATTGGAAAAATGCTAGCGGTATATTCCTTAAATGTTTGCCTGAGAATGATGCAGAGAAGATCAAGCATGAGTTTCATGAAGGGGAATGTGGAGGCCACCTCTATTGGAAAACAACTGTCAAAAAATCCTTAGAGCTGGTTATTATTGGCCCACCCTCTTCCAAGACATCCATAAATTGGTAGTTTCCTGCCACAAGTGTCAAATCTTTGAAGGCAAAATAAAACTCTTACCCTTACCTCTACACCCTATCTCTGTTGAAGCTCCTTTTCAACAGTGGGGCCTAGACTTCATTGGGGAAATTAATCCTTATTCATCTTCCCAACATAAGTGGATCCTAACAACAACTGATTACATTACAAAATGGATAGAGGCCATCCCCTCTGGGGCTGCCATTGATCTAGTCATCATTAAATTCCTTGAAAACCATATTTTGTCTAGATTTAGTTGTCCTAGAAATATTATCACTGACAATGTTGCTGATTTTAGATTTAAGAGGATGGTGTACCTTCTCCACAAATATCATATCACATTGGTTCATTTCATAGCTTATTACCCTCAAGGTAATGGGCTAGCAGAATCCTCAAACAAAGGTTTGGTGAACATCATCAAGA
This sequence comes from Pinus albicaulis, assembly GCA_034641835.2. Classification (NCBI taxonomy): domain Eukaryota; kingdom Viridiplantae; phylum Streptophyta; class Pinopsida; order Pinales; family Pinaceae; genus Pinus; species Pinus albicaulis. The sequence goes on along the minus strand of CM076581.1, from coordinate 803,742,555 downwards.
AATTGCTGGAAGGAAATCAAAAGTCATGGCACATCAAGCTAGTACATGCATTATGGACAGACAGGTTAACATGCAAGAAATCAATTGGAATGTCTCCCTATTAGCTAGTTTATGGAGCAGATGCAATTCTTCCCACGAGCCTAGGAGTGCTAGTCATGAATCTAATCCATGAAGTATAGTCAGAAGAAGATGACATGATAAGAAGGATAAATGAAACTATACAGTTGTAGCAAACCAGAGAGTAAGTCTACAATATAACACAATTAGCGCAAGAAAACATCAAGAAGCTATTTGACAAAAGGACAAAAGCAAATGATTTCAACATTGGTGACAAAGTGATAGGACTCAAGAAGAGAAGACAAGGGAAAGCATGGTAAGTTTGAAAATCTGTAGAAAGGTCCCTACATCATCCATTCTACCAAAGGCAACAATGTGTTTTTCTTACAGGAGATGGGTGGAACAAAACTTTTTGGAGGTCCTGTCAATGGCAGGATGCTCAAACATTATTTCCACTAGTGCTGCCAAGTTTAAAGCTTTATCCATTGTATATAAAATTGTTTAAAAAAAATATCAGAAAAATAAATACAAAAATAGAAGAACAAAGAAAAAGAGGGCAGAAAAAGAAAAGGTACAGCCCCATGCCAAAAAATAGTAAGTTCTGAAAGTGTGCAAGTTTGAAATGCCACTACTTGAGGAGAGAAGCCTTATTTAGTTATATAGCCTAATCATAACTTAATGAGATTTAAATTTCTGCTGATAGGTTAGTCAATGAAGATTTGCCAAACTGTCTAAACTTGGCTTATCATTAGACTAGATTAGAATAGGAAAAGAAAAATTGGTTCCAACGCTCAAAATCTGAATCAAGAAAGGAAGAGAGGGATATAAAAAGCAAATTCCAGATTTCAGCCCTCAAAATTTTGTGTTAAATTTCTGCAAAATAAATTCTGTGTGCAAACTTGTACAAAGTATCACTGCTCATAACAAATCAGAATGTCCAATCCTGATTTGGTTATGTTTTCAATTTTTTGTTTTAGAATAGAGAATGAAAATCTATCATATAACTTAATCTTGATAGATAGTTAGAATAGGTAGAGAAATAAATGAGCTCATCAGTTTAATCTGAACTCTTGGATGATATAAGTGTATAATTTGTTAGTTTCTTGTTTTAAAAAGAAAATAATGTCAAGGGTTGGCTAATTCAAATGCACCCAATGAAGAAAAAATGTTAGAACAAGTAGGATGGGTAAGAAGAAGTTGAGTTGGGATTAGTCATGTCATGATTCAGATACTAAAATATCACTTCTTCAAATCAGCAAGTCAACAAATTATAAAGGAGTTCTATCAAAATGAAAATTAAGGCATTGGTCTACTTCTTCTAGAGATTTGATCTCTGAGGTTCTTGACTCCTCCTAAAGGAGCTACCCTCCCCAGCTGGAGCCATTGTTATCCTCCTATATTTTACATATTCCACTAGATGATTGTGGATTTTTTACAAGAAACTAAAGATAGCGTTATTTTCCTAGCAGATATCTTTAGTTATCTCACTACCTTCATCATCCTAAGTTTGACTATTTTTTTACTAAATTTTCCTATCTTTTGCCTTCTCAAAAGTTCACCCTGCTACTCTAAAAAAACTTCATTTTCCAGTCCTAATTTCCTCATTTTATCACTCCACTTGCACCATCATTCATTCCCTTTTTCTCTTCTAAAACCCATTCTTCTTTCCCTTAAAAGACCCTCACAACCCCCTTATTCATCAATTTCCTCTAAAAACCCTTTAAAACAATGTAAAAGTCTGTTTTTACATTGTTTAAATTTACCTTTTTAGCCTATCGGACCCTTAAAAACTTATAAGAACTCTGTTTTTTATAATAAAACACGCCCTTTTGTAAATATTGGCCTTAAAACCCCTTTTCGGACTAAAACCTTAGCCCCTCACTCATACGACCCTAACCCCGACCTTTCGTTATTCCTTTAAGCCCCTCTCCTTCTCAGCCTCTGGTCCCCTTTACCTCACATAAGACCAAGACCTTCTGCCTATTCTCTGCCCCTTCCCCCATATAACTACACCTCCACCCTTTCATTTTATTTAAACCCCACAAACCTTATAAATAACCTCCCAAACTGTTGAAATATTAAAACGGGCCCCGCTCTCCACTAACTCTGCCACCCATTCACCTGGCGCCACCTATCCACCGGGTCCCATCCACCAAACCTACATCCCACTCCTCAGATCTGTCCACACCGTAGATCTCATCGCCCGAAATCTGACGGTCTGAAACCTATGTTGCGCGGAAAAAGCATCAAAGGTTAAAACCCTCCACCTACGCAAAATGGGCAGTATTTACCCTGCCACGCACCGAATGCTTAATGGTATCGCGTCTGATAAGCTCAAAACCACTTATCGCTTATCACCCACGCGATAAACCACCCCATTTTTCCAAAACCACGTTCTTCCTCCTCTCGCCAAAATTCAAATATGTCCATCCCCGATTGAATTTTCCCTAGTTTTGCCTTCAGAACCATGCCCCTCTAATCCATTTCTCCTCTGCAAACACCTCTTAACAGTTCCAAACCCTAAAAAAGTAGTTTTTCCCTTCTCGCAGGTTTTTAAATTAACGTTTATTTGTATTTTGTGCAGGTTTTTAATGGTGGACAAGGGCCCAAAATGCCCTCTCACAGTCAATAAGTGACAAATTAAACCTCTCGATGACGATCTGAGAGGTTAATTCATATGAAAGAACTAGGAGGGTTTACATAAAATCTTAACCCTCAATGAATCATGATCATTGATGGGTTATAAACCCTCATACCGTGAAGAAACCCTCCCTTGCACACAGAAGACACAATACAGTCAGAGAAGCAATGAAGACAATGAAGAACATAACGATTAAAGGCTAATTCAAGGTCAAAGGATAAAACACAAAGGATTGGCCATGAAGACAGTGATTAAGGATAAAGGTCAAATGTTTAAAGGCAAAAGATGAATAAACAAACAGTTATAAAGTAGAAATGAAGGATAAAGACAGTAAAGCATATTATAAGGTTAAATCAAAGTTCAAAAATCCTAAACAGGGTTTGATGATTAAAACAAAGACAAATCAACCCAAAGATAGCTTCGAAAGACTCAACAAAGAAGAAATTACTTCTCCAAAGACAAATTTTCCACCTATAGCATTTTTTCTCTAAATAAAAGCATCAGGCAGTTATTACACAGTCAGAGATATTTTGAAGAAACTCAACAGTTATTACAAAGTTATTACAAAGCCTTTAAAGTTAAATATTTCAACTAAAATAACTCAGAAGTTAAGACAAAGTTATATTTCAGAGTAACTCTTTCAGATATTTTTTCCTTGGGCCTTGCATGGTCTCAAAGGTCAAAAATCATTAACTCTATATTAAATAACATTAAAATGCCCTAGTTTAGCAGCACCTCCTCATTTTTCATATAAATATTGCATGTGACCTTCATTTTAAATGTTGGTTACTTGATGGTTATTGAACTGATTTCGGTTGCTAGGCTAGTTGAGGAATGTTAGACTGAACTGAAGAAAGCTCTGAGTCGCAGAGAACTATTGTACATGGATTATTGTAACTAGTTTGATCATCAATAATACAAGCACGTTCATAGGATCCTTGAGCTGTGTCAATGGTGAAGTTTTCCTAAATTGTCATCGTTTATTTATGTTTTTCATTATGTCCATCTTTCTCTAATAAAGAAACATAAGTTTTAGATTAGGATTTGCTGCTTCAACACCTTATTTCTGTCTGTATTCTTTATATTTATGGTTTCTTGTAAAGGTTTGATTGGGAGATTCTTAATTTCCTTCCAGTTACATCTAGCTTGTTGTCTTGGAAATGATTCAATAGATTGAAACCAATGAAACTATGGTGAACCCATTTTATTTTGAGTAAGACTTGAGATATTGTTTTTAGGACATTTCTTTAAAGTATGCTTATTAAATTCTAAACCAGAGAGGTTTATGGTATGCCCTGGCCTCTAGTCTTCCTTGAAATTTTTCTTTGAGGAGTCTTTTGAGAGTTTGTCAAAAGAAGATTAGATTATTTATGTTTGATCTTAGACCATTCACACTGTTATCTTACATGTTTTATTTATCTGAAAGTAGTTATTGAATTGCTGGATTGTTGCCTTAGAGGTTTTCTTATTAAATTTTGTCCAAATAAGTCTATGGTTTTCCCTGTCCTTTGGCTTGCTCCAAACAGTTACCTTAAAAGGCTTTTCTTATCTAAGTAGAGCTAGAAGATTCTTAAATGACTATAGCTTTTCTACCTTCACAACTTATTATTGTTTCATATCACAACCTAATCTAAATAATCCATTTGATGTAGTTAGCTTTCCCTATGAATACCCTTGCAGAGTTGATGTAAAATTAAAACCTTTTATGACTCCATAGCTCAATGGATTAATGTTTTCTCACAGTTTATTTTTTCAATTGAAACATTCCACCAATTTTTCACACCATTGATCCTTCAATCTATCAATTAATCCAACCAAAAACAACAAGTCCTTAGAATTCATAACTAGCCTAAAATCTTAAACAAAAAGCACAAAGATATATCAACTGAAAACACCTCTATAGAGAGATCCCTCTCTGAATCTAGGAAGGCTAGGTCCTAGGATTTCAAAGTGGTTCTGATTTGGCCCCTGCAGTGTTTGTTCTTGCCACCCTTGCAAATTACATGGATCCAACATCCTCCATCCTCACACAAGCTTCATATTTATATACAATTATGAATTAATTCCAATCCATGATTTTCTCCACACAAATCTCAACCAAAATCTAAAATAGATTTATCCCTTATTTGACTCAACTAAGTTCCATTTAAGGAACCCCTAATCCCTAAATTATCTACCCAACTCAACTCCACTCATATTCTCAATTAATTTAAGAGAATATTGACAGTAATCCTCACACTTAGATTTTTCTCTCAAATTATTTTTTAAATGTACATTATTTATAAAATAAATAAATAATCCTCACCCCCTAAATTACACAAATAATAATGAAATTTTTTTCTCGATGCTCCTACATCAGACTCCCCATGTAGAGAAGTTTCCATAAACTTTTGTCTATGAGGTTTGTCACTTTTCTGTAATAATGTGACAACCACAAGTCTTAATGACTTGTTCCCTCCAGGATTCCAAACTCTGTTTTGTCGTTGGTCCTTTAAATTATCAACTCCATTTTGTAATTCATCACATGATTCCCATAATAGTATTTTTATAATAGTATTGAATGTAACTCTCACTTTTCCATACCACATCATCTTTATTTCGGGAATTACATACTCATGTAGAAACACTAATACCCATTCTTCTAGTCTCCAAACACTGAAATAATCTCGAACTGGCTATATATCAACATCATTCATTCTATCAACCGGATTCCATGAGCCTCTCCAATAATTTCTTTTTCCAATTCCTCGGAGTAACTCTTCTTTGTTTGATGCTTTCGTCTCCAATTGCGATGAACACTCAACTTTCTGAAATAAAGAATAATAAATAATTTCTCCTTGATCACCACTATAGTCATTGACTACTCCTATAGTAATAAATTTCTCATCTGGTGTTGTACCTACATTCATCAACAAACTATTAGTTTTAAAAAGATAAGATCTTTCGGCCCCTTTTGATGCTTCAAGCACCAATCTCCCATCATAGAACTTCTAGATTTCAGTAGATCCTCTTTGATGTGAATCAATTCCTATGATTCTCTCCTTCTTAATCAAAGAAATATGTATTTGTTCAAGTTTGTTCATGAACATAGAATTCCATTTCTGTTGTAATAGATTCCACTTGACCCGTTTCCTTATTCTCCGTCCATGTATTATGTCTTCATTCACTTTCTCTTGGAACCATTCCTATAATATATTCAGCTCTGCTCTCATCACTCCAATACTTTTCCTACACTCTTCCTGACTCATCTGACATTTATATGAAAACTTCTTATAGCTCTGATGCAGAATCGTTTTCTGCTCTAATACCACTTTGACGCATTAAAACTGCACTTTTCTCAATTTGTGGATCATGTGGGTTATGGGCCTAGGTATATATATATATATATATATATATATGAAGAAAAACAAAACAAAGGATTTTCATTAACCTCGACTAACCAATGCCAGTTTAATTCAATTATGGGTCACTAATAAAATAATTAAATATGGGAAATTCATTGACACATCTAATTCTGTCCTTCCAATAGCACCATCAGTGCTCCACTTTAATAATAAGTAATCAAAACATAATGGTCTCAACGCACGACATGTTCATCCTGTCATTAAATTAAGCCAACCAATCCAACACTTGATATGGAAGACTATAAAATTATGATGGCGATTTCCATGCAAACTTTTTCCATGCAAACAATCTGTGCAATAGAAAATTGTATCAAATCATAAAGTATAATCAATTCATTGTTCGAGTCAACGTCCAGGCCGTAGAATGTTCTTTATGTCAATGGTGTAGGTTGCAACTTCCTTATATCGATCTATGGCTCTACCAGGCGCACTTCTTCCTCATGTCGTCGTCTGAGATGGTGCATCTCTCCTAGAACTCCATTAAACAATTTTATAAACACTTCACTACCTACACTCAACAATGGTTTCAACACTTGTAATCTTAAAGAGCCAGTGAAATCAAAACACATAAAAAAAATAATGCAAAAACATCTTTATAATACATTGAAACTCTCTTTCATTTATAAATTGTAATTACATAACTCAGAAGATTTCGATGTCCAATTTATTCTCTCAACTCTATGTTAACACTAACATTCCCCCACCTTCGTCATACGTAGGCTCACAACTAAATAATATTTACATCGTTATGGATTATATTAAATCCATGATTTTTTTCCATAATTTACTCAACTAACTTCTATTCGAGGATCTCGTATCCCTAAGATCTGTATGAGATCTTCACACATTAACCATCCTTGATATTCTCACATAGTTGAGAATATTTACAATTAAAACCCTCACATAGATTTCTCATAAAAAATTCATAAAGACATCACCCCCATAATCAACCAAATGAACAACAATACTCTGAGCAGGATGTTCCTGCATCACACTCCCGATGTAGGGAAAATAAAACCATAGATACTAAATGATGCAGAGATTCTTCAAAAAACAGATCCTTGCGCACAATAATAGAGTGTGTGTTCCTCTTAGAAGAAATCCTCAATTCAATCTTCAATAAAGTCTACTTAGACTCAATTTAAAATACATATGAAGAAGTAGCCAAATAATACACAAAATAATTGCATAAAATACAATCAGAAATTTACAAATACAAACCCTTCCTTGGCCGAATATTACAATGATTGGCCTCTCGGCTCTCGCCCTTCACATGAACTCTCACACTAATTCTCTCTATCTCTCACTGTATTCCACACTCTATCCTCCATCCTCACACAAGCTTCATATTTATACACAATTATGAATTAACTCCAATCCATGATTTTCTCCACACAAATCTCAACCAAAATCTACAATAGATTTATCCCTTATTTGACTCAACTAAGTTCCATTTAAGGAACTCCTAATCCCTAAATTATCTACCCAACTCAACTCCACTCATATTCTCAATTAATTTAAGAGAATATCTAAAATAATCCTTACAATTTGATTTTTCTCTCAATTTATTTTTAAAATGTACATGATTTATAAAATAAATAAATAAAACCTCACACCCTAAATTACACAAATAATAATGAAATTTTTTTCTCGATGCTCCTGCATCAAAATGGAAATAGTAAGAGCAGTGTTGTCCATTGCAGCACAACAAAAGTGGAAAGTTTACCAGATGGATGTGAAATCAGCATTCCTAAATGGAGTATTGATGGAAGAGGTTTATGTTGAACAACCTTTGGGCTATGAGAAATAAGGCCAAGAGCACAAAGTATGCAGATTGAAAAAATCTCTTTATGGGCTAAAAAAAGTACCAAGAGCATGGTATAGTTGGATAGATGCCTATCTACTAGAAAATGGGTTTGAGAAATGTGAAGGAGAACCCACATTATACATCAAGGAGAAAGATGGTAAGATGTTGATTGTTGTTTTGTATATTGATGATTTGATCTTTATAGGTAATGATGCTTACCTCATTGAGAATTTTAAAACATTCATGAAGGATGAATTTGAGATGACTTATATGGGATTGCTGAGATACTTCTTAGGAATAGAAGTAGAGAAAAATGAAAATAATATTTTTATCTCTCAAGCTAAATATGTAAATGAAGTTTTGGAAAGATTTAACATGCAGGATTGCAAGGTAGCAACTACTTCTATAGTGATGGGATTGAATTTAAGAAAAGAATACAACAACAAGGATTTTGATGCAAGTTTGTACAAGAGCATAGTTGGTAGCCTCATGTATTTGACTGCAACTAGGCCGGATATTATGCATGCTGTAATTTTAATTTCCATATTTATGGAAAGGCCAAAGGAGGCACATTGGCAAGCAGCAAAAAGAATTCTGAGGCATGTGAAAGGAACAAAGAGGTATGGAATTTTATACACCACTTCAGAAAATTCTGAACTAATTAGATATACTGACAGTGATTGGGCTGGAAGTATAGATGACAGGAAAAGCACCTCTGGATATGTTTTTCATATGGGATCAGGAGCCATTTCATAGGCTTCTAAGAAACAGCCAATTGTGGCTTTATCAACAGCAGAGGCAGAGTATGTGGCAACTACATCAGCAACATGTCAAGCATTATGGATGAGGAGAATGTTGAGGAGTTTGTGTCATGAATAGGTAAAAGGCACAACAATTTATTGTGATAATAACTCAGCAATAGCATTGTCAAAGAATTCAGTGTTTCATAAGAGAATGAAACACATTGATGCCAAGTATCACTACATCAGAGAGCTAGTCAGAAATGGTGAAATTGTTTTGCAATATTGCAGAACAGAGGAGAAGTTTGCTGATATATTGACGAAACCACTAGGGCAGAAAAGTTCTAATTATTTGAGAAAATGTCTGGGTATGCAAGAGAATCCAACAATTGAATTTAAGGGGGAGTGTTGAATTTTTAAATTCAACTACAACACTGTGCAGGAGGACGAAGAGTACAATAGCAACGATTTTTTTTGTTTTGGTTTGTTTGCATGCCATCCAACATTGAATTTTTGATTTAAAACTCTGAAAGTTAAGTTTTTTGGTTAAATGGTTGTAGGCCTGTTTTGGTGTGCGGAGCTCTCCATCCCTGCATTTAAACACAGCAACGACCAACAATTAAATTCCACCAACCACCGTCTGTCCTTAACCACACTCGTTTGAAGTTTGAATGGGCCACATCAATTTCAAGTGGAGCCCATACTCCATGTCAATTCCACCATGGGCCAATCAAAGCCCGTTTCCATAGAATAGAGCTGATGTGGAAAACCCCCAAACGAACCCGATAAAAGGTTAAAACGCAAATTAAGTTTTATCGCACCTCCAGATGCTTATGTCATCACAACCCAAATTGGATGCGATAATTTTATTTGAAACAGTTTTGAAGAAGGTTTTAATTCCGCGATGACATAAGGTTAAAAGGCTCGGGTTAAAAATTAATGTCCTTGTTAAAAAAAAGTGTTGAGACTTAAAGGTTTATTAAGGTTTCAAAACCTTTATGTATATTTGTTTTAAAATGGAGCAACTCATGCTTTTTACTTAGGGTAATATATATGGTGTAATATATATATTATAAACATTCTTAATGTTTATAATATATATAAAAATTCTTAATGTTTATAATATATATAAACATTCTTAATGTTTATAATATATATAAGTTTAGTTTTTTTTTAATTTTTTTGATATAGTTTGTTACATGTTATGAAAAGGCCCGAAGCCTATGTAATATAAAAAAAAACAAAGGGACTGTGCGGGTAATATGAAAAAGCAATGAGACTGCAAAATAGCAGATATGCCATGTGCAATGAAAAAGCCACTGTATTTTTTTAAAAGAAGACTGTGTGTTTTTTTTTTAACATAGAGTAGTGAATGCATTGTAAAAGCTAGCGGCCAGAAAACAGATTGTTGTGACTCTGAATTAAAAAGACAGAGAGAGCATAGTTTTTGTGAGAGCACTATCTATGTGCATTTTTATTCAGTGTGAAGAAGAGACAGAGAGTAGAATTTTGCAGCACTGTGTGTGAAGCAGTTAACATTTTTTAAAAAGCGCTAGAACAACAATTCTATGGTAGTATTGTAATTTTTTAATTTATTTAATGAAATAGAATTTTTTATTTCTCTCTGTCTATTGAATCTCTGTGTTAAGGAGAGGAATTTTTATTCCTCTATGTGTTTGGAATTGTTCAGAAATTCCAACAGACCAAGCAGAAGGAGAAAAAATAAAAGTGAATATTTATTTCCAAGTATGCATAGACGTATCGAGGCCAGTAATTCGTCACTCATTTGTTTTGACCAAGTCGTTGGAGAAAACTGAGAAATCCTAATTTTTTTGGGTAAGGTTTAGTCGTTACAAGTTTTTGATAAGGATTAGTTGGAATTAGTTTTTGATAAAGATTAATTGGAATTATAAGTAATAGCAAGCTATAAACTCTAACAATTCAAATATTCATGGAATTTTTCACGATGCTGACTTTATATATATATATATATATATATATATATATATATATATATATATATATATATATATATATATATATATATATTATAAAATTGAATTTAAACATTTCACTTAAAATAAATTTTTTATTAATGGTTTCTTAAATGTGAGTATGCATTTGGAAAACAAAACGTGGTGACCAAATTTGGCCGTATTGGTTGAAAAATTCGTTTGACTCGGCTTAATTTTCTGCTAAGTTCCACCCAATAACAGTGAAAAAAATATAATGTTTACACAACGTCTCTCATATATAAAAATATTTGTTTTTTTTTTCTCTTCTATGAATATGACATTTGGAAAACAAAACATAGTGACCACATTTGATCGTATTGGTTAAAAATTCGATTGACTCAGCTGAATTTTCAGTCCAATTCGATTGGATTCGTGTGGTAGGGTGAGAAAGGAGCAACGATGAGAAGACGAGGAACAGAAGAGAAGAGAAGAGCTGGGAAGGCATTGTAACTATAGAATTCTTTTGCCTAGTATTTGTCGTCGCTCCGGTGTTTCAGAAATTAATTGAAAATATCTTCAACTATGATGGGTCTAACTCCCTGAATTATCACACTACCTACCACTACGAATTTGATCGAACAATGTTTGTTTAGAGAATATGGATGTGATTTTTTATTTTGTAAAAATATAATACAAAATATAAAAATATAATTAGCACAATTATATTAATAAATGTGGTTGATATATCTTTATAGGTTTATATCAGTTAGATGCACAACTACATTAGTAAATATAGTTGAGCAACAATCATGAGTAATATTAATCTTAAAATGAATATTCATAAACATAAATATGAAAAATAATAATATTACTACTAACAAAAAGTATTACTATAATAAAAATCTATTATTACTATTAACAAAAATTACTACTAATAATAAAAAATAATAACATTACTATAACAAATATTATGAATTTATACCTACAAACATGAAGTGTGAGATAAATAAATGCAAGTTAATGATATTATAAACCTAACTTAATAATATTCAATCCCAAGGAAATAATTATAGAAAAATGCCAAAGTATTTTAAACCAAAAGGGATGATATTAAATCCAAAGGATTAATATTATAAATCCAAAAATAAATCGTTGGAGCATGGCTAACCATGGTTGTCGATGGTTGAACATACTTTTACCATGATTATAAACACTACCATAAACCTTTGGATTAATATTAAACACCTTATAAACAATATTATACACTTGGACCTCGCAGGGGCATGATCTAGTGGCCAGTGGACATGTTGTTAAGGCATTCATGCTGTTAATCGGGTCACGAGTTCGAGTCTCGTCTAAACTTGGGACTGTTCTTGTAGGCTGAGCAGTTCCCTGAGAGGTTATAGTGGTAGTCGAGGGGTTTGACCCTGCACATCGTGTGTGGAAGCTGTCTACTGTTGTCGATTCCTCTGAATCACAAAAAAATAAATATTATACACTTGGAATATGAATCCCTAGATTAATAAACCCAACGGATAGATATTAAAAACCAAAGGGATTAATTATAAAATGGTAAGGTATTATAAACCCAAGGTATGTAAACCCTAACAAATATTATGAACCCTAAAATAAACATGGTTTACGATGGTCTACCATGATTCATGATTTGTCACAATGCGAAGTTGGACTATCATTGACCATGGTTGAGCATGATTGATTCACAATATGAACATAGAGAGAAATGTTTTCACAAAGTGATGTTGCACCATTGTTAACCAGCATGCTCCATCATGCACAACCACATTAAAATATTATTGTGGTTGATATAAGATATGAATATAGAGAGAAATGTTTTCACAAAGTGACGTTGCACCATTGTTAACCATCATTCTCCATCACACACAACCACATTAAAAATATTAATGTGGTTGATATAAACCGAAGGCTTCATTTGTATCTACTATTGTGATAATTATATAAAAATAGAGATAATATTACAGAAAGAGTATTATAAAAAAACATTATTATTACCGTTATAATTAATAATTATTATTAAGTTATATTAAATATTATTTAATATTAAATTAAATTTATTATTCTTTAATTTTAAATTATGTAATATAAATTGTGTCAAACCAGGAGGTAACTCCTCAAATCAGAATATGTATTAGCTGAAGAATGTACATGCTTTTATAGATGGGAGGTGAGGCTATTGGGATTCATCTCCCAATGACTCTTGGCCTTCCTTATTTCCTAATATTAAATAATATACAAAAATACATATGCACACCTTTCCATAGGATTGAGAGTAACCTTCAATCAAGAGGATGTTGGTAGAATTGAAAACATCGATACGAACTGCTAGCTTTCTCTTGCGTGCTTTGGTGGGATCATCGTGATTTCATTTGTGGAACAATGATGTAGATGAATGGTTTTGGCCTGAACATGATGTCGAATTAGATGGTACTTTGTATTGATGTGCTTTGTTCGATCATGGAACTTTGGGTTCTTGGCCAACTTTATTGAAGAAGTGTTGTCGATCATGAGTGGAGTGGAATACATTTGTTTCATTTGCAAATACTGAGATTTTCGAGAACCTGATTTCTTGTTGCTTCATTCATACAATGCACAGTCGTGGAATCTGGGCAAACTATTTCGTAGTCTCCATGAGACCGCTCGATCAAGACTGTGGTATGTTTCAGCAATGGCCTTTGTTCTTTGTCGCCATCAAAGTCTGAATCAGAGTATCCGGTCAAGATGAAGTCGCCTACCTGTGTATATTTGAGTCCAAAGTCTTGAGTCCCCTTCAAGTACCTTAGTACTCTTTTTGCAGCGGACCAATGTCCTTCACAAGGTTTTTGCATGAACCTTGAGAGGATTCCAACAGCAAATGAGATGTCAGGTCTGGTGGTGGTCAGATAGATAAGACTTCCTACAAGATGTCTATACTTAGTTGCATCCTCAAATTCCTTCCCTTCAATAGATGTGAGCTTCAAGTTTTGTTCCATTGGAGTGCTTAAGGGATTACAGTCATCCATGCCAAATTTGTTCAATAGATCTCCAATGTACTTCTTCTAAGAAAGAAATATGAATTTAGGATGTTTAATTACTTCAATACCCAAATAATAATGAACATGACCCAAATCAGTCATTTCAAAACCTTTCTTCAACTCTTTCTTCATGGATGCAATATAGCTCTCATTGTTTCCTGTTATCAAAAGATCATCTACATATACCACAAGATATACAACTGTTTTTTCAACTTTCTTAACAAACAAAGTTGCATCATCAAGATCAAAATGTTTGAAGTCAAGTTTCAGAAGATGCTCGGTCAATTTCTCATACCAGGCTCGTGGTGCTTGCTTGAGGCCATACAAGGATTTTACAAGTTTGCAAACTTTGTGTTCTTGACCCTTTATCACAAATCCTTCTAGCTGGGACATATAAAGTTTCTCCTTTAGATCTCCATTCAAGAAGGTTGTTTTTACATCCATCTGATGGACTTTCCATCCATTCTGAGCTGCTAAGGCAAAGAGAGTTCGGATGGTGGTCCATTTTGCTGTGGGAGCAAAAGTTTCTTCATAATCGACTCCTTCTTTCTGTGCGAATCCTTTTGCCACAAGCCTGGCCTTGTGCTTGTCAAGTGAGCCATCTGCTTTGTACTTGTTCTTGTAGACCCACTTATAGCCAATTGGTTTCGTTCCCAAAGGCGGATCAACCAGCTTCCAAGTGCCATTCTTTATCAAGGCATCATACTCCTTCTGCATCGCTTCTTTCCATTCATCATGAGAAGCGGCTTCTTCGAAGGAAGTTGGTTCATGATCTGTAGACAAACTCAATTCACAGTTATAAGCAATATCCATATCAGGGAGAATAAGACGAGTCTACATCGCCTTGATTTCTTGGTGGAACTTCTTGTTCTGTTTTCCAACCTCATCAGGATGAAAATCCTCCAGTGTCTTTGTCAGCCATTTGGGAGGACCTTTCTGAGATGGCCCAGGCTGGTCACTTGACTGAGTTGGGATTGATTCAAGATTCAATCTCACAATTCTGTCGATCACATCATCCAATGTGTCATCCGTGGTGGTTTCTTCATGTGGGGGAGAGAGTGCTTCAGGATATGATTCCACAGCTTGATTCAATATCGGAATCCCCCCTTCAAGGTGTGGAATCACATTATCAAATTCTTGGAAATAATTTGCATGTGTGAATCTGTCCAGGCGATCAAGTTGCCGCTAAACAACCTTGTCACTCTTGGAAGATTCAAGAAATATGACATCTCTTGCTATCACAAACTTCTTATTTGCTTCATCATAGAGACAATATCCTTTGGAGGTATTGGAGTACCCCAAGAAGATACATTTTCTGCTTCTAGCACCAAGTTTGTTCCTTTGACCCTTGGGTATCAAGGCATAACAGGTGGACCCAAAGACCCTGAAATGCTTTACCGAAGGAATGTGGCCATGCCACATTTCAAAAGGAGTTTTGTTTCTAATTGAACTTGAAGGACCCCTATTCTTTATGTAAACAGCACATAGAACTGCATCAGCCCAAAACATCAATTTTACATTCTTGAAAAATAACATGGAGCGGACCATATTTAAAATGGTTCTGTTCATTCTTTCAGCTACACCGTTTTGTTGTGGATTATATGGCACAGTTGTTTGATGTTTGATTCCATGTTGACGAAGATAATTTTCAAATTCGTTTGAAGTGTATTCTTTTCCATTATCAGTACGTAGAGAGCCAATATGTGTTTGTGCATCATTTTCAATCCATGCATGAAAATTCTTGAATGTTTGAAAAGCATCATACTTGTTCTTCAATAAGTAAATCCAACACATTCTGGTGTAGTCATCAATAAATGTCATCATGTATTTGTTTCCATTTGCAGAAGCAATAGGCATAGGGCCACATAAATCTGAATGAACAAGTTCAAGTTTTCTATGTGCTCTTGAGTGTGAATCATGAAATGGCTGTTTGCTATGCTTTCCTAGAATACATGCATCACATTCCTTAGGTTTTCTAGGAATTGTAGGCAGTCCATCAACACCATTTTCTTCAACAAACGAAGGCTGTCATAATTTAAGTGTCCAAATCTAGCATGCCATAAAAGACTTGATGGAAATGTACCTTCATCATGATATGAACTGAATGCAAAGTTTTGAGCATGAGCAGATGAACCTTTCAGCTTCAAAAGTCTCCCTTCTTCTATTCCCTCCATGAAAAGTGAGTGATCTGATGCTGATCTGACCTCTGCCTTGCCATCAAACAAGTGAACTGAGTGTCCTTGCTGCCGGATTTCGATCAGGGACAGCAAGTTTCTCTTCAACTCCAGGAGGTATAGAACCTCATGTAGGATATGATCAGGAAGACCAGGTAGTTTAAGCCTGACTGTGCCAAGCCCTGATGGCTTGAGTTTGGATTTATCTGCGAAATATACTGCTCCATCAACTTTGTCAGTGAATTCTTCAAAAAAATATTTTCTAAATGTCATGTGACATGTTGCTCCTGAATCTAGCAACTAATCATCTCTCCATGAAGTAAATGAAACATCAAATAGGTTTTCAGTTACTCCATTGTTATAATGTGCTAGAACAGAATGAGCTGATTCAGCTGGTTTACCTTTGTCTTTGTCATCAGTTTTACCTCTGTCTTGATTTGTTTGCTGCTGAGCTTTAGATTGTCTGCCCCCCTTTTCTCTAAAGTTTCTTCTTCGTCTTCTGCCTTCTCTTCCTCTGGATGGACCTGAAGCATGTCTCCTTTCTCTCTGTGCCAAGTAGGTAGCCTCTTTAGAAGATGAAGTGACTGTCATCTTATTTTGAAGGAGGAGAGAAAAAAACTCTGCTGGAAAATCTCTCTTGAAGGAGAGAAAACAAAAAAATCTTTGCTGGAAAATGTACTGAAAAAACTCTTTGCTGCAAATATACTGAATTTTAAAAGGACAGAAACACTTTGCTAAAAAAGCTGATTCTACAAACACAAGCTCTTTGCTAAAAAACTGAATTCTGCACAAAAAAAATGTATTTTTTTTTTTTGTTTGGGGAAAAAAAATTGTGAAATGGTAGGGAGGTTGATATGGAATGTTGTGAATGGGATGGTATTATGAAATGGAAGTGATATTAAATATGACAGTGGGAGGGCGTATGGGTATTAGAGGAGGGGCTGTATTAAATGATGGGAGGGGTTGTATTATATGATGGGAGGGGCGCATACCATGACAACGCATACCATGATAACAATGAAACACAGCGTTTAAATATAATGACAGCGTTGTAATATATGAACAACGTTTTATATATATATCGACAGAGTTGGATATGCAACGTGGAGGAGGTCTGACAGGCCACGGAGGGCGTTGTGGTATAATGAATATGGGAGGGGGCGATATATATGAAATAGCAATTGTGGAAGGGTCGTAATGTATTAACAACCAATGGACAGCGTTTTATATATATGCGTTGGATTATAAACCGGACAGGCGTTGTAATATAAAACCGGCGTTTAAATATAATTCGTGGGCATTGAAATGTATGACAGGGTGGTATTGTGATACAACGCTGGAGTGTATTACCACCACAGTGAGGGCGTAATGACATAGTGGTATTGCAAATGTCGACAACGCATAATAGACAGGCTGACAGGCCACGGAAGTTCAAACCAGCGTATTAACTGAGACAACGCATTAAAAATACGAATGACAACGTTGTGTTATTTAAATATTCCGCGGTGTAGTTTAGAGGCAGCGTTGTTATAGATTGGAGGCAGCGGTGTTATGTGGACAAATGTAAGGGCGTATATGTAAGCGGTATTAACATATTTGAAAGGGCGTAATGAATATACAATAATGAGCGGTATATGACGGAGTATAAGGAGTGAATAAGGAGTGTAGAGTGGTGGTGTGGAGGGCGTTAACTAGTAGAGAGCGCAGAGAATTTATGTGATAACGCAGAGATATAGTATTGAATGGAGGGCGGTGTGTATATATCGACAGGCAGCGCTGGTGAATGTTAAGGAGGGAGCGAGTGAGGGGAGGGCTGTGCGTGCGGCCAGAGGGAGAATATAACATTGCGTTGGGTAGGGAATAGGGAATAGGGAATGGAACAGTGAGGGAGAGGGAGGTGAGTCGATGAGAGTGGAGAATGGAGGAGGCCCAAAGGGCTGTTATAAAAAAATTTAGAGTGAATCTGTGAGAATGTGAAGATACGGAAGCCTATACTGGGAGTGCAGATAAACGAGCACATAATTCTGAATAGCGAAACCTCATCTTGAAGCTAAATTTCTTCTCGTCTCAGTCTCATCGCAATTGGGAAAAATATGATCCTTAATTAAAGGCAATGAAAAACTATTAAAAATATTGACTGAGCAAAGGAGAGGGAGTTACACCACAGGGCAGAAATGCCAATAGTGGGGCTGGCTATGATACCATGTCAAACCAGGAGGTAACTCCTCAAAATCAGAATGTGTATTAGCTGAAGAATGTACATGCTTTTATAGATGGGAGGTGAGGCTATTGGGATTCATCTCCCAATGACTCTTGGCCTTCCTTATTTCCTAATATTAAATAATATACAAAAATACATATGCACACCCATCCATAGGATTAGGTGTCAACAAATTGATTAGTAATTAAATAATAATAATAATTATTATTATTATTATTAATTAATTAATAAATAATTGTTAAATATTAATTATGTATTAATTCATAATTCATAGTTAATTATTTATTAATTTATCATTCATAGTTAATTATTTATTCATATTTATATTATAAATTAAGTATTTAATTATTTATTATTAATTAAATAAAATTAATTAATAATAATAATAATCATTATTAATAATAATTAATTATTCAATAATAATAATTAAATATTAACGATGGGTAATTTATAAATTATGGTTGAGCATGCTTAACCATGGTTGTTTTTTATATCAACACAATCTTTGTGACAATGCAATGATCGATCATAATTGACCATGATTGAAGTTATAAAACATTGTTGAAAATTATCGATATTATAAACCCAAGAGAATAATAAACCACAGGGATTAATACCAAACACAAGGGATTATAAACCTAAGGGAATAATATTAAACCCTGGGAATAATAGCCCTTAGGTTAATAAACCCAAGGGATTGATATTATAAACCCAAGGGAATAATAAACCTAAGGCATTAAAATGATAAACCCAAGGTATATAGACCCTAAGATAAATATTATAAACACAAAGTGATGTTCGACCATGGTTGACCATGGATGACCATGTTTAATTTTATAAATTATGGTTGAACATGGTTGACCATGATTATCATATTAAAACAATCTTTGTCATAATGCAACACTAGACTATGGTTGGGACAATGATTGATTTTCATATTGAGGTAATGTTTGCCACAATGCAACATTGGATGACGGTTGACCATAATTAAGCATGGTTGACCATGATTGATTTTATAATATATGGTTGATTTTTATATCCAAAATATCTTTCTCACAATATGATGAGAGACCATGGTTGGCCATGTATGACTAAGGATAACTATGAGTGAAAAATGTTGAATATCATTGAGTATGATAAAATGGTAAATATATAGTAGATTAACAATGACCTTACTTGATTTTTTGTACATTGACTACAAAGGTTAAATATCCTTGTCTATTTTATCATGATGAATCTAGATATATTTATTTATGTATTTATCTTGCCATGGTTGACCATAGTTGATTTTCACATTAAGAAAACCTTTCTCACAATGTGGCATTGGACCAATGGATTCATAAAACCAAGGTATATGAACCCTTAGATTGATAAACCTAAGGGATTGATATTATAAACCTAGGGATTAATTCTAAAACCCAAAGGTATTATAGACCCAAGGGAATAATAAAACCAAGTGATTAATACTAAAAACCCAAGGGAATAATAATAAACATAAGGGATAAATATTATAAACCCAAGGTATATAAAATCTAATATAAATATTGTAAACCCTAAAATAAAGATGGTTGACCACAGTTGATTTTCACATTGACACAATCTTTGTCACAATGCAACGTTGGACTATGGTTGATCATGATTGATTTTCATGATTGACTATGGTTGACCATGATTGATTGACCATTGTTAACCATGGTTGACTTACATATTGAGACAATGTTTGACACAATGCAACGTTGGAACATGGTTGACCTTGGTTTATTTTCATAATGAGACAATCCTTGTCACAATGCGACATCGGTTGGTTTTCATATTGAGAGAATATTTGTCACAAGATGAAGTTGGACCATGGTTGAACATGATTATAAAGCCAATGGATTTACTTTAAACCAAAATATTAATATTATAAACCCTACGGATAATATTATACCCTAGGAATATGAACCCTTAGAATAATAAACCATAGGGAATAATAAACCCAAGGGATTAACACTAAAAGCCCAAGGGAATAATATTAAACCCAAGGGATAAATATTATAAACCCTAAAATAAACATTGTTGACCATGGTTTACCATCGTTGATTTTCATACTATCGTTGACCATGGTTTACCATTGTTGATTTTCACACTATCGTTGACCATCGTTGACCATCGTTGATTTACATATCATGGTTGACCATGGTTTACTATAGTTTACCATGGTTGACAATGGTTTATTTTCATATTCGGATATTCATCGGTACAATGTGACGTTGGACTATGGTTGACCATGGATGATCACGTGCTCAAAATTATGCTAAAAAATGAAAGTTGTCAGAATGGTGTGGAACCTAAACGACCACATAGATCTCATCATTATAAATCCAACACAAGTCGTGATCTAAAAATGACCCAAGTTACTTAGCTCTATTTCAGAGATTGACTGTAGGGGCATTTACTGGATATGTCACCCTTAAAGAGAGGATGAGATCCAAAGGCTACCTAGCCCTCTACAGACTCTATCTATAGAACTTTAAAGTAATTAACACTCAGGTTATTAAAATGCGGAATTTTAACCAAGATCATTTCTAGTCCTTGTACAACATGTGATTGGCATTTTTACTGAACAATTATTATGTGAATTAATTGTTTAGGCATGAAATAATCTATGCATGTTAGATGAAAAATTCCACATCAATCACACAAGTCATACCATAAGACAAATATATTTGTGATGGAGTTCGTTCCACCTAGACTACGTCTCTGGGTCCACCTCATAATTGTGCGTCTGTTGTATTCTTAAATCTAAGAGAAAATATGCTACAAGGAATCATCAGTTTCACTACTGATGTTGCAAATATGGACCTTCCTGTGAACAGGCTAACTGATACAACTCTTTTATTTCAACAAATAATAAAAGACATGGATTGATTCGCACGCCAAAACAAACTAAGGACTGAAACTTTATGGACCTTCGACAAATTGGTGGCTGAAAGAGTTTCATAATGTTGAAGTTGAACTCGTCGATTATCAATACACTTCAAGGCTGTCTTTATGAAAGTAGGACGCTTTGCTCCTTCAATAACCTGCAAAAAACAAACTCTCCACTAATTACATTATCTGTCTTCTAAAGAGTGCCTACTTCCTCTTGAAGTAGGGAAAACTCTCCTCTCTTGAGATGTCACTCTCAACACTCCTCTCTTTACAAAGTCTCAACACTCTCTTCAAAAAGTGCTCTCTCCACTCTCATGAAGTGCTCTCCTCTACAAAGAAAAATGCTTTCTTTTATACAATAATAGCTCATAAATTCATTGCAAATAATTCTGCTGCCTCAATCTTTAATAAACCAATTTAAGATTTTGGTTAAGATTATAAGGAATTTTAATTTAACTTAATTCATGAACCTCTTTAATTCGGTTCTTAAGCTTGATCCATTTCAAAAGCCCACATGGAATCATTCCACCTCATGGCTTCATCTTCGAACTTGGTTTGCCTCCTTTAGAAATCTGTTAAAGAAAATCAGTGATGATAAGGCTTCGAATCAACTCATCCATGCACCTTTGGATAAAGGTTTCATTGCCATTGTGCTGATAGTAATTATTCAAAACCCAATTTTATACTTTATAATAAATTCTTCTCCGACGGTTATGCTAACCGAGCGGAGTTAGTGATCTGCACGTCAACAGTCCAACGGATTTCGATCCCGCTGTTCTGTCTTAACAACTGGAGGCTCTGACTCTGGTAGTCACTCCAACGATTTTGGTCACATGACTTATCTGACTGTTGGCTTTGATATTTCCTGCGCGGATATAACTTCCCTTCGACGATTCTGGAACTTTCTGCTGCGGCTTCCAACGTGGTTTCTTAACCAAACGGTTCTGCGGTCTTCAACATAGTTTACGTGTTCACATTTCAATGCCCTCCGACATGGTTTGATTCCAAAATATAGAAACTCTGTGGAATTAATTATAATGTTCTACATAAAACATAACCCGATCCTTACATAGTTCGAAACCCGACATCCAAAATTTACAATATGAGTTTATCAAACCTTTACATTCGAAATTTATAATAAAGTTCGAAACTTTACAAATGCGGGTTTGATATCACATTACATCAAACCTTTTATGCACCATAAGAACTTTAAAAAACCCGAATCAAACCTTGCATTAAGGTTTATTACATAGGTTTGTAATATTACATTGAACCTTTGACTTAAAGGTTTATGACATAGCTTTCGGATTTTAATATAACACCATTACATCGAACCTTTAATAATTTTTTTTGACATAAGTTTAATAAAACTCATTTCCGAATAAATTTTTTAACACCCAACCTTTGATAAAAATTCACATCGAACCTTATGATTTTTTGACATTCGAACATAGTTCAAGAACCCATTTACATAATGCACCTTTGATAAGGTTTATGGAAACCCAAGTCCGACCTTTCGAAATTTAACATAAGGTTTATTTACATCAAATGTTTTAAATAAAGGTTTATACCCCAAGGTTCAAATTTTTAAAAGGTTGTGACCTCCGAACATTATAATAATGTTTTTGGTAGGTTTAAACTTTTAATATAAAGCCTTTGGTGCTAGACTTTGACATCCACCCTCCGAACCTTATAAAAATGTTTGTGGCATAATTTTTGGTGCTAGGGACTTTTAAGTCCATAAGATTAGAAAACTTAGGAATACGACTTAATTTAACATTTCACCCTAGGAGTAGATTTTAGGCTTTTACAAAATCGGACATTAGACATTTCTGACCTTTACATAAAGACTTAGGACAAGTTTTACTTACATAATTCTTATAACAAACTGGTTGTTTCTGTTGCAGGTCGATTTGATGATGTCTTTGATTGGTGCTTTAGACATTTGTTGGAGTCGTATCTGAAGTTGATGTCGATCGATGTTGCACATTTGAACTTTACAATTTTAATGATCATCTTGATCAATTATTAAATAATCGACAATTACAAAATTTCAAATAACCATCTTGGTTTTTTGAGTAATTTCGATACAACTTTAACAATTCTAAAGTTGGATCACACCTCCCAACTAAAAGAACTTTTGGTTCTCCAAAAGTTTTATTTACAATGCTTTTGAAAAATGAATTCAATCCTAGAACCTAGTTACAATTTTACTAGATCTAGATATTACAAAATCATTTAAGCATATGGCATGAAGTCGACCCAATTCCATTCAAAACTTGTTTGATCTCCAGCAGGTGACTTGGGTTCTTCCCAAGCTGCTGGTGTTGGTACTGTTTCCTTCGGAAGCATTGGATAATTGTCTTGAACATTTCCTGGCAGTTTACAGTTTGGACAAGTTTTCTCCCTCTGACTTGGTGATGAGTTTCTGGAGTTACTTGCTGATTGAAACGGAATTGATTCTGATCGCTTCTTTACCTGTAATTCTGTATCACTATCTGACAGCTGACTCTTCGTTGCACTGACTTGCTTGCTATAAGCCTTTTGTTTCCAACATTGTTCCACACAATGCTAAGGACTCTTACAGAACGTGCAAGGATATAAACTTTTAACTGTTTCAATTATCCAATTTTGATAAAAGAAATCATCGTCAGAATAATTGCTGGTTGAGGACTGAGGTTTCTTACCTTTGAGCTTCTTCGATAGCAGTCCTGGATGCTTTGACCAGCATCGGTCAGAAATGTGACCAAACTTCCTGCAATAGTCACATTTTAACAAATCACATCCGAGACCCAGATTCTTGGGTATTTCTTGTACCTGGATAGGTTGCAGTCTCCCTTGTCCATGTTTTCCCAAGCCTTCACCTTCACGATATACCATGGCTTTCATCATTGACAAGCCTTTTCTTTCAGGGATCAAACTGAGTTTCTAGCTAGAAACCTCATCAGATTCGGAATCACTTTCTGCTGAGATAAGTGAATCCACATTGTATTCTACTTGTGAATGGGAAAATGAGCTAATGGCTTCCCTTGCTAACTTTGGTGAAGATGAGAGAGAAGAAATAATTTTAATAGAAAGTGCAAGCTTTTTGCCATCGAAAGTTGCATCTTTCATAAGAGGACTACTTCCTCTTGTACTTCTCTTTAAGTCTTCTAATTCTGATCGTAGACTTTTATTATCACTCTCGAGAGCTTCCACCATTCTGCACAATGAAACATTATCCTGCCAAACTTGCAAATTAGAATCTTCGAGTTCCCTTAGCTTTGCCAACTAGCGAGTGTTCTTGCCCATCTTGTACTTGCAAAGAACTAGCTACTCTGATACCACTTGATCTGAAAATGACCCGAGTTACTTATCTCTATTTCAGAGATTGACTGTAGGGAAATTTACTGGATATGTCACCCTTAAAGAAAGGATGAGATCCAGAGGCCACCTGGCCCTCTACAAAATTCGTCTATAGAACTTTAAAGCAATTAACACTCAGGTTCTTAAAATGCATAATTTTAACCAAGATCGTTTCTAGTCCTTGTACAACATGTGATTGGCATTTTTACTAAACAGTTATTATGCGAATTAACTGTTTAGGCATGAAATAATATATGTATGTTAGATTGAACAATTTCACATCAATCACACAAGTCATACCATAAGATAAAGATATTTGTGACGGAGTTCGTCCCACCTAGACTACGTCTCCGGGTCCGCCTCAGAATTGTGCGTCCGTTGTATTCTTAAAGCTGAGAGAAAATATGCTACAAGGAATCATCAGTTTCACTACTGATGTTGCAGATATGGACCTTCCTGTGAACAAGCTAGCTGATACAACTCTTTTCTTTCAACACATAAGAAAATACATGGATTAATTCACACGAAAAAACAGATTGAGGACTGAAAATTTATGGACCTTCGACAGATTGGTGATTGAAAGAGTTTCAAAATGTTAAAGTTGAACTCGTCGATTATCAACGTCCTTCAAGGATGTCTTTATGCAAGTAGGACGCTTTTCTCCTTCAATAACCTGCAAAGAACAAACTCTCCACCAATTACATTATATGTCTTCTAAAGAGTCCCTACTTCCTCCTGAAGTAGGGAAAACTCTCCTCTCTTGAGATCTCACTCTCAACACTCCTCTCTTTAGAAAGTCTCAACACTCTCTTCAAAAAGTTCTCTCTCCACTCTCATGAAGTGCTCTCTCCACTCTCATGAAGTGATCTCTCCACTCTCATGAAGTTCTCTCTCCACTCTCATGAAGTGCTCTCCTCTACAAAGAAAAATGCTTTCTTTTATACAATAAGAGCTCATAAATTCATGGAAAATAATGTTGCTTCCTCAATGTTTAATAAAACAATTTAAGATTGTGGTTAAGATTACAAGGCCTTTTAATTTAACTTAATTCATGAACCTCTTTAATTTGGTTCTTAAGCTTGATCCATTTCGAAAGATCACATGGAATTATTCCACCTCATGGCTTGATCTTCGAACTTGGTTTGCTTCCTTTAGAAATCTGTTGGAGAAAATCAGTGATGATAAGGCTTCGAATAAACTCA
The DNA here is from genome assembly GCA_034641835.2 of Pinus albicaulis. NCBI lineage: Eukaryota > Viridiplantae > Streptophyta > Pinopsida > Pinales > Pinaceae > Pinus > Pinus albicaulis. Next base: position 803,717,046 of record CM076581.1, on the reverse strand, counting down.
TCCATGCACCTTTGGATAAAGGTTTCATTGCCATTGTGTTGATATTAATTATTCAAAACCCAATTTTAGACTTTATAATAAAGTATTCTCCGGCGGTTATGCTAACCGAGCAGAGTTAGTGATTTTCATGTGAATAGTCCAGCGGCTTTCTATCCAGTAGTTCTGGCTTAACAACTGGCAGCTATGACTCTAGAAGTCACTTCGATGACTTTGGTCACATGACTTATCTGACTGCTGGCCTTGACATTTCCTGTGCGGATATAACTTCCCTTTGACGATTCTATAACTTTTTGTTGTGGCTTCCGATGCGGTTTCTTAACCACGTGGTTCTGTGGTCTTCAACACAGTTTACATGTTCACATTTCAACGCCTTCTGACGTGGTTTGATTCCACGGCCTGGAAACTCTGTGGAGTTAATTATAATGTTTTACATAAAACATAACCCGAGCCTTACATATTTCGAAACCTGGCATCCGAACTTTACAATATGAGTTTATCAAACCTTTACATTCGAACTTTATAATATAGTTCGAAACTTTACAAATGTGGGTTTGATATCAAATTACATCGAACCTTTGATGTGCCATAAGATCTTTACAAAACCTGAATCAAACCTTGCATTAAGGTTTATTACATAGGTTTGTAATATTACATCGAACCTTTGACTTAAACTTTTATGACATAGCTTTCGGATTTTAATATAACACCATTACATCGAACCTTTAATAAAGGTTTTTGACATAAGTTTAATAAAATCCCTTTGCGCCTAAAGTTTTTAACACCCAACCTTTGATAAAATTTTACATTGAACCTTATGAGCTTTTGACATTCAAGCATAGTTTGAGAACCCATTTACGTAATGCACCTTTGATAAGGTTTATGGAAACCCAAGTCTGACCTTTCAAACTTTAACATAAGGTTTATTTACATCAAACCTTTTAAACAAAGGTTTATACCCCATGGTTCAACTTTTTAAAAGGTTGTGACCTCCGAACATTATAATAATGCTTTTGGTAGGTTTAAACTTTTAATATAAAACCTTTGGTGCTAGACTTTGACATCCACCCTCTGAACCTTATAAAAAGGTTTGTGGCATAATTTTTGGGGCTAGGGACTTTTAAGTCCATAAGTTTAGAAAACTTAGGAATAGGACTTAATTTAACATTTCGCCCTAGGAGTAGATTTTAGGCTTTTACAAAAGCGGACATTAGACATTTCTGACCTTTACATAAAGACTTAGGACAAGTTTTACTTACATAAGTCTTATAACAAACTGGTTGTTTCTGTCGCAGGTCGATTTGACGATGTCTTTGATTGGCGCTTTGAACATTTGCTGGAGTCGCATCTAAAGTTGATGTCGATCGATGTCACACATTTGAACTTCACAATTTTAATGATCATCTTGATCAATTATTACATAATCTACAATTACAAAATTTCAAATAACCATCTTGGTTGTTTGAGTAATTTCAATACAAATTTAACAATTCTAAAGTTGGATCAAGTCGTTTCATGGAAAACTGACACTGTATAATCCCAGAAACGTGTTTTGTATCCTTTCTCAAATAGGAAAATTTTGTTGAAAAAATATGTAGGATAACCCAGTCAATAGTCCGTACAGCTGAATGGGCATACCCATGTAGCAGGTTTATTGTCCAATGGATTTATTCTAGAGGATCAGTTGTCCACACTTGGCTTCATAGTATTAGTTTTTTAGGGCGTGTTGTGATTGGTTGGGAATGTGGCCAAGCACATGTTGCCACGTGGCCCAACCAAAGGCTGCCACATGGAAAAACAGTGTATAAATTTTAATACAATTATGTATTTCCTAAATACTCCTAATCTAGCAATTATATGCCACTATTAAATATAGAATCGCTTCTACAAAATATTTACGGAATTTAAAACACGATCGCTAATTGCAATATCAAGAAGAAGGACATAACACAAATGTTTTTACCGGGAAAGCATAAAGCTAAAAATCCCACTATCATATATTATGTATATATCATGGATCATGAAACAATCTCATACAAAACTCTAATCCAAGAGCTCTCAGTAAAATATACAATCATCTCACACTGTCTTACAAAAATTGGCAAATACATGCCCCGATCTACTGCCTCCAGACAACCTGCCTCCACTGTGCAATCCCTGATGTTAAAGAACTTACGAATGAATGATTCTAGCCTGAATTTACTGTGCAATACTCATAGGAACATCCAATGTGTGTGTGGTTGCATAAGTGCACCCACTAATGTCACAACTCATAGCCAAATTGTCCCTTTCACCTCCATCTCAACTAGGTCTCCACTGGATCTAACATGCATGTAGTTAACAGTAGTAAATCTTCAGTTGCATGTGAGACCACTGATTGTGAATTAATTAATAATTAATTCATTGATCTCTCACTAGTGTATCTTCAGTTACAACTAGCACAATTGAGTTTAACTCACTTAACTAAGTTAAACTACTTTACAACTCACATAACTACACATCCAACTCTGTTACAACTTCAAATAACTCAGTTACAACTAAGTCCACTTGCATGTCCCAAAAACCAACCTTTGAACTCGAATTTCCTATAGGTAACTGATTTTCCATTTTAGTTAACTATTTCCAAGTGCTCATTGAGAATAGATTAATGTTTATTGTCGAACTAATATTAAGGGATAATAATAGTCGACATGCATCTATAAATATACATGTGATCTATAAATATAACTTGCACATAGATCTATAAATAGAATTTTCTCATGCATCTATAAATAAACATCCACCTAAAATAGCCTGTGTTGGACCCACCTAGTTTAGGTGCTTAATTTTCACTAAGATCAAGGATGTTGTTTCCGGATGCCAATTTCATTGTTTCTTGTTGCAAACTTCAACACTCCCTCTCAAAAATAAACGAATTTCTTTGAATGCGACATGGAACTCCATGTATGCGCCCTGCAAACTTTGCATGCACCATGAAACTCCATACATGCACCCTCCAACTCTTGTATGCAACACTTCTCTAGTGTTTCTTGCACATGCAACACTTCGAAACTCAATAGCCTCCAAACAACTGAATCAATACAATGCATCTGTCATCAAAGTCTTCTAACTTCTGCTGGTACCAATTGCACATCTCTTCTGGATCGACTGTGTTGTTGACCTCTGCATCCATGCAGTTTTCACTTGCTGTCAACTTTGATCCATGCTCTAGTATCCAAAATTTTCACTTTGATTTCATGTCCTCACGACATCTGACTGCATCAATCCAACTGATCCTGCTACTCTTTCTCTATGGACTCGTCGTAGCCAAGTTGGATTCATGAGATCTACACCATCTCAAAGAATCCTGCCTAGAAATTTCTTCCTGGGATTATTCATGCGTGTCACCCCACCTCTCACCTGGTGGTATAGATTCATGCACTCCCTCTTCCCATCTAGCATGAATTTTCTTTGTATGAGTGGTTTCTCCCACTCTATGATCCTCACCTTGTGGCTACTCCACATCCGAGGTTCACTCTTACCTGCATGCAAATCCAGCTCCCTCTCAAGCGTCAATTGCATGAATTTCTCACACTTCCCAATAGTAGGAAGCTTTGTAGAAATCCCATCTACATCAAGTCTATAGGGGTTCTTAACCCGAATCCTAACCTTCTTGGCTTTCCCTATTTCTTTATGTCGCAGGAAAACTTTTCCTTCATTAAAGACAACATGATAGACTCTAACATTGCAACTAATGCTAAATTTTTCTTCAAACCGGGTACATGCATTACATATTTTAAATGAAAGGTAATGGTACCAATGGCAGTCGCATTGTATCGTCCATCATCTCCCAACTCAACATGCATCAGGAGATATTTCTCCTCCAAGTCACTGAAAAGTTTCTTATCTCCCATCATGTGAAAGGAAGAACCACTATCCAAGTACCACCCCGATCCCAATGCACTTGAAACCATGCATGTTATTAATAATAATTCAAGCTCCAATTGCGAGGCAAGAGCCTCACCATTTGCAGCTCCAGTAACCATCTTTTTCTTCTTCTTTTGTGGAAAATTTGTGGCAATATGTCAATACTCATGACAGTGAAAACGCTTCACTTTGGACATGTTGTGCTCCTTGCCATCTTCATCGACCTAATATTTATAATGGAATTTATTTCCCTTCCCCTTCTTTGCCTTGGCATCCAAAGCACAATCCTCTTCATCATCATTCTTTGATGAGGAGCCATCTCTGGTGTTCTGCCTGAACTCCTCCTGCACTAGATCCGACCACAGTTGTTCCCAATCTGACAATTTTTCCCGTCCGTTGACAAAGTCTTCATAACTGTGCCAAATCTTAGGAAGTCCCAAGAGAGCCAAGCTCACCAAATCATCATCAGAAACACTTATTCCTACACTCCCAATCTCATCCCTACATTGGAAATACTTTGTTAAGTATACTGGAATAGTGTCGTTCTTTTCCATCTTGATCTTCCTGAGTTTATCTTTGAGCGCGGATTTACTATTGTCACTGTTCCTTTGGAATAGATCCATCAAAGCCTTCCACATAGAATATGGTGTGGCTTTCCCATGAAGGCTTGAGACAATGTGGTCTCGTAATCCTTCCAACAATATCCTCATCGCCCTTGCTACTTTCTTTTTCCATGCATCAAGTAATGCAGCATATGTCGAAGTAGGCTTAGGAACATCTTTGTCAATGAATTTCTTCAAGCCATTATCTTTGAGCACTGCCTCCATCTTGTCTTTCCAAACATTGTATTTTGAGCTTACCTCAAGTGAATACCCTAGCCACAAGCCATTGAAAGCCATTTCGATTTACTCAACTGTAGCACCAAGAAAATCTTTCTAAAAATTTGAATTCTTTCCACCAACAAACTCATCTCCTGCTTCAAAATTGCAATCTTCTGTGCTCTGATACGATGTAGAAATTTTAATACAATTATGTATTGCCTGGATTCTCCTGATCTAACAATTTTATGCCACTGTTAAATACGTAATCACTTCTACAAAATATTTATGGAATTTAAAACATGATTGCCAATTTAAATATCAAGAAGAAAGATCAATCACACATAACACAGATGTTTTTACAAGGAAAGCGTAAAGCTAAAAACAACACTATAATATATTATGTATATATCATGGATCATGAAACAATCTCATACAAAACTCTAATCCTAGAGCTCTTAGTACAATATACAATTGTCTCACACTGCCTTACAAAAATTGGCAAATACATGTGCCAATTTACTGCCTCCAGAAAGCCTGCCTCCACTGCGCAATATCTGATGGTCAATAAAGTATAAATGAATGATTCTAGCTTTCCTTGACTGCGAAATACTCATAGGAACATCCAATGTGTGTGGGGTTTCATGATTTCACCCACTAATGTCACAACTGATGGCCAAACTGTCCCTTTCACCTACATCTCAACTGGGTCTCCACTGGATCTGACATGCATGTAGTTAATAGTAGTAAATATTCAGTTGCATGTGAGACCACTGATTGTGAATTAATTAATAATTAATTCACTGATCTCTCACTATTATATCTTCAGTTACAACTCGCACAACTCATTTTAACTCACTTAACTGAGTTAAACTTCTTTACAACTCACATAACTACACATCCAACTCTGTTACAACTTCGAATCACTGAGTAACAACTAATTCCACTTGCATGTCCCACCAACCAACCTTTGAACTCGAATTTCCTATAGGTAACTAATTTTCCACTTCAGTTAACTACTTCCATGTGCTCATTGAGAATATATTAATGTTTATTGTCCAACTAATATTAAGGGATAATAATAGTCGACATGCATCTATAAATAGACATGTGATCTATAAATAGATCTCACACATGCATCTATAAATAGACATCAGCTATAAATAGAATTTTCTCATGCATCTATAAATAGACATCCACCTAAAAATAGCCTATGTGGGCACAACCTAGTTTAGGTGCTTAATTTTCACTAGGATCAAGGATGTTGTTTTCGAATGCCAATTTAATTGTTCTTGTTGCAAAATTCAACAAACGGGAGGTCACAAAATTTTGGGTGAAGATCCGAGAAACAACAGCGAGGGTCAAACCTACAACCTCATAGTCCATAGCAAAAGTATTTGCAATGACACCACTGCATTGGTTATTAACATATTATGGATTTAACATAGTTTTGTTATGACTATGTTTCCGTCGGGGGGAAGGGGACTGAGGACTAGCCCTATCCATGGTCACTGCCTAGGAGCGAGACCATGGGTGGGAGGCTAGCCTCGCACCCCCAAAAATTTCGATAAAATGTAACAACAAATGTTGACATCATATGTGATTGGAACCATTACATTTAATTTCATGAGTGGTTTTAGAGTGGGGGCCTGACCGGTGGGGGTTGGTCGTCGGCCTTAGCCCCCAGGCATGTAGCCTCCACATGACGACATTTTTCGGCCTTAAGGCCTTAATGGAAAAATTAAGGTGTGCACAATTTGCATTGGGATTTGACAGAATTGGCACCTATTTTGCAAAATTTTGGGCGGTTCTGTAGGTTCGGTGTCGAATTTGGTGGAAAATGTAGAGTGAATAGTGCAAAATCTAGGGGAAGTCATAAATTCAATAGTTTTTTACCAAATTCGAAGCAGAAAGAGGCTACAAAATAATTTTTGGGAATTTTGGAGCCATTGAAATAATTTTCAGGGTTGTTTGAGCATTCCAAACATATGTAATCACATGTTTGAGCACAATAGAAGAGGGTTGATCAATTGGAAGCTGGACCAAGGAAATGTAGCCCAGGAGGGGTGAAATCCTTCATCATTTATTGTTGTGTTACTATTTATGGTGATGTTCATTTATGTTAGATGTTGTTGTTCAATGTTTTTTTTTAATGTTAATTTAATCAAGAAATTCACATAAAAACACATAAAAAAACTCATGGTTAACTTGTAATCTACCTCATAATCCTCAAGCACTTTGTTTATATTCTGAAGAGGAATTTAGCACAACAAAACTAATTTTCCCATTTATACAAGTTGGTATCAGAGCACTAGGTTTACTTGTGAAAGAAGGATTTAAATATTTTTCAAGTGTTTAAATGCTTATGCAAGTCCCATTACTGATCTCAACATTCACCCTCTTCCATCAATAATCTCGTGGCTTGATAGTTAACTTATTGAGTTTCCTATAATCGATACAAAATTTCTATCCTTCTTCCTCATGAATAACATTGCAGATTCCTAGTGTGACACACTTGGGTGAATGTACCTCTTTTAAAGCAACTCTTGTAACTGCATCTTAAGTTATGCCAATTCAGGTATATTGATACGGTAGGGAGGCTTTGAAACTAGGTCTGCTCCGAGAAAGAGTTCTATAGCGAATTCAATATTCATTTTAGGTGGAAGCACCTGAATTTCCTCTAGAAATAAATCCACAAATTCTTGGATGAATGGTATATTTTCTAGGGTGGCTATCTTGCCTTTGGAATTAGTATATCCCACATGCACAACAAAAATTGTATATCCTTTCTGGATGCACTTTCTTAATTGATTGGATGTGATGGATCATAACTTAATGGTTCTTTTAATACCATGAATTTATTATCTACAACCCTCATCAATGAGTAAACTGATGGTTTTGTCATTACAGTCTACTAGGGACCAATGTACTTCTAACCAGTGGATACCTATTAACACATCATATGATCCTAAAGGAAATATGTTTAAATTCACCTCATTCTGTTGTCCTCCTATTTCCATAAGACAACCTTATACCTTGGCAGTCACCCTCCTTTTTTCCATATTATACAGTTGTATTAACCATGAATTTTTAAATTTTACACTTATTAATTGACACAATTCAACTATTTTTAGACTGACATAACTCAGGCTTTCACCTAGGTATATTAAAATAGTGACAAGATGGTCAGCTATATTACCTTGAAATTCCACCATTGTTGGTTGATATTCAACTTGATGATACTCCAAGGAAACATTAATCCTCGGTATGCTTCTAGTCTCCTCCACAACTGTAGAATATTCTTGAATATTAGCAACTGAATCTGCTCTAGTCTGGTGAGGACAATTTTTATAATAGTGGGGTTCCCCACAAACCCAACAATGAGAGGGAGATTTTTGTGTTTGACCAATTTCTAGCTTACTTTATGCCTTAGCTTGTCTGGCTTCATTTGGTAATATGCTCTCCCTCAAGGCTAAGCAACCTACTCAGGTAGGTTCGAGCCCTGAGAGTCATTAATGCACTATTACTTCTTTTTTTCTCGGTGCTTACCCTTCTCAGAAAGTATTTTTTCCTAGTTTTTCTTGCAGTTGAGGGTTTTCCATCATCAAATTCTGAGTTATATTCTTCATGACATGATTAGGTTCTTTTGATAGATATTTATGTTTCTTCTTACTATGGTTTATTTGAATGTATTTCTTGTTCGGTCAGCCTTATGACTATGGGTACTTCCACTTGTCGCTAGTCTGTAAGGGTTAACTGTTGGAGAGAATTTTTTATTACTCTGTTGATTAAATGGAATTTCTTATCAATGTATGTATCCTTTAGCCGATGTCACTATTTTGTATATATTTTTTTAAGAAAACATTGTGTCAAAGACCTTGACAAACAATTGGACTTCATTTCATATGGCTTATTTAGACAACCTACAAACATGGTTTTAACGTATTTTTTTCTTGCTCAAGAAAATATTTTCTTTTAATTTATTTGTAGGAATAAATAGGTTGCAAGGTAGGACAGGACCTATGCTTTCAATTCCCTCTGGTTTCATGGGACTAAACCTACCATATTCCAATAGGACATGAAATCATTTTTTTTCTTTCCGGTTCCAACAATAATTAAATTCTCCCAATTTCTCTTCTTTTGATTTTGGCTAATTTATTTAGAGAGAATTTCCTTCAAATTATACTAACAATATATAAGATTGTAGTTATATTATAGGATTAAATTTTCATCTTGACGTTTTCGGGGAATTGATCCTCTCGGTTGGATTTCTATCATTTTTTATTTAGTTTACTGCAACATTTTACCAAGGTTGACAAGATTTGCACCTTCCTAAGCAGACCTGTCTCGACCCACTGGTTAACCCTAATGTCGATAGGGTCTAGAATGTTCCATGCATGAGACTCGTCTCACAACATAAGTAACCACCCTTCTCATTACGTTTGCAAATCCAAATTTCATTCTTCATGTCTTTCCGTTAATTTAGTTCAACATTTGGGTAGAAATTCCCATACTTCCCCGCACCAAAAATTTTAATATGTCCACAATTATATATGTAAATATGTAAATACATAATCTGACATAATCCTACAATCCTCTCAACTTTCTTGCAAGAGCTACCTATTTATATTTTTTATTATTCTAGTCAAAGGTAATAGGTGGAAAGCACAAACGCTACACACCAAAAACCTCACATCAAGAAGACACAGAGTTGTTGCTTCCAAGTCTCATAATCATAGGAATATTCTTCCATTCTCTATTTCGAAATTTTACTATTAGTGGAGACTCCAATACTAAGCAAGATTCATATCAAATTAGGAATTAAAGACAATATTTCATCTTCTATATATTATTCACTGCATGCAAACTCGTAATAGTCGAACACCCATTATATCATTATTTTCTTTAAAAGAAAATAATATTTGAAATTATAAGCACAAATCAGTTATATGTGGTGTAGTTTATCTGGAATTCAACTAGGAAAATACCTCTCCACTGAACCTTCGAGAAGGGAAATAGCGTCCACTTCTCCCCCTGAGCTTCCCACTCTAGAACAATAGATAACTGTAACGAGTCAGGGTCAGTTCATAGGAATCAAGACCCCACATCCTAGCCAAAAACATTGCAGACTTCTGTCTATATTGGAGTTCTCCACTGGCCCTAATCTAGCTCATGATTCACTCCTTGGGTAGCATCCTCGCCACCTTCCCATCGTCTTGTTTAGGTACACAAAATTCCCTCTTCCTCTCTCTCTTGGGGTAGGTTTCGCTTTTTCCCACTGAGGTATCCTTTTATCACCATGGAAATGAGAGGGATAACCTTTTCTAACCATCTTGAGGTTGGAAAGTTGTTTTGGGTCTTTCCCCTAAAATCCAAGATTCTCATTAAATTAAAAATAATATAAACATTTAAAAAAATTTAAATTTTTTTACTAGATAAAGTCCCACTCGTGTAGGTTTTAACCCTGAACAGAAATGATCTACACATGAATCTTATAACAAAAAATAAACAATAGCAAGAGCATAAAACATAAAATAGATAAACACAAAGATTTTCCCCTAGATCCCAAATCGGGACGACCAGCTTGATATTTCATTATATTCCTTTTAATGTTACAACACATATATATACATGCCAAAGCATACATAAACCCTAATCCATTAACCCTAGATTAGAACATAATTGTAGTTCCCTTGATCGGATCTACAAAAATAACAGGGGTCGAAAACCATCGTACCCAAAAACCATGTGCAAAACCATGCACAAAACCATGGGCGCAGATCGCCCACCGAAAATTAAGGACCAAAAAATTTTTGCCGGGGCACTGCCCCAGACTCCGACAGGGGGGGCTACCGCCCCCCTATGACCCCCCTGTTGCACCCAGCGCAAAGGGAGGGCTATCGCCCCCCCTCTTACCCTCCTGTGTGTGATTAGTCGTGGAAAGAATATAACACATACCCAACATTCTCCCAGTTATTGTTTTCTTTCCGCAGGGGGCCACGGGAGAGCTTAGTCATTGGCCCAGTTCTTCAACACCCATTATTTCTCTACACCAAGAGAAATTTTGAGTTCTCATAGACTTCATCAATGCATCTGCAAAATTCTTTAAAGTGTCCACCTTTACTAGCAACACTCTTTTAGCCTCAACCATATCTCTAACAAAGTGATATTGAACATCAATGTGCTTTGTATTTGAATGATAAGTAGGGTTTTTAGCCAAGAAAATTTCACTTTGGCTATCACATTCTATCCTTATAGCTTGATATACCAACCCCATACTTGAACACAATCTCTACAACCAAACTGCTTCCTTGCTTGCATGAGTGGCTACCATGTATTCTACCTCTGTAGTTGAAAGATCCACTACAGACTATCTTTTGACTATGCCTCCAAATAGGCTAAACACATACCCACTTGTAGATCTTATTTGGTCCAGATCTCTAGCCCAGTCTACATCAACACAGCCACGAATGTCCAACATTATTTCCAATCCTGGTCTTCCCTCATATCACAAGCCATAATCACTAGTGCCACGTAAATATCTGAAAACCCGCTTCACCGTTGTCCAATGCTCCTTCCTTGGGTTTGACATAAACCTGCTCAATACTCCCACTGCATGTGCAATGTATGGTCTAGTACAGACCATTGCATACATCAGGCTACCCACTGCACTTGCATATGGAACACGAAACATATCCTCCTCTTCTTCGTGTGTCTTGGGACATTGTTCAGTAGACAACTTTACACCTACTGGAATAGGAACATTCACCGGTTTACTATCCTGCATATTAAACCTTTGCAATATAGTCTCGACATACTTCCTCTGATTTAAATAGAGCTTCCTCTTTACCCAATCTCTCTTAATTTCCATGCCCAAAATATAGTTTGCAGCACCAAGATCCTTCATGTCAAATTTGGAGAACAACTAGGTCTTCAAATCTTGGATAATTTCTTTGTCATTTCCAATCAACAACATATCATCCACATACAAGACCAAATAAATAACATGGTCACCAATTAATTTAAGATAAAAACAGTGATCCTCCTTGCTTCTGGTGAAGCCAAGTCCTTGTATATAGGTATAAAATTAATGATACCACATCCTTGGTGACTGTTTTAACCCATACAGAGACTTCTTCAACCTGCATAACAGTTCTTGCTTACCCTTCACCATAAGGCCTTCAGGTTGCTTCATGTAGATCTCCTCTTCTATATCCCCGTGAAGAAATTTTGTCTTCACATCCATCTGTTCTATCTCAAAATCAAATGCAGTAGCAACAAATAAAATTAATCTAATAGAAGTAACTTTGGCAACAGGAGAAAAAATATTACCAAAATCAATTCTCGTCACCTGGGAATAACCTTTTGCTACCAACCGAGCTTTGTATTTCTCTACCTTGCCTTCTACATTCATATTCTTCTTAAACACCCATTTTCTCATGATGGGCTTCCTTCCAGCTGGCAACTCCACCAGATCCCATGCCTCATTTTTATGCAAGGATGCCATTTCATCAACCATGGCCTCCTTCCAAAGTTTTCCATCCTCTGAATTTACTACCTCCCTAACAGTTCTGGGATCATCATCAGTTATAGTTAAAGCAAAATTTGAATGGAAAGCAGATGGACTATACCTTTCTGGTTGCCTTCTTTCCCGAGATGATCTTCTCACAGCTGGATTTTGTGGCTCTTCCTCTTCTGAATCTTCTTCTACTGTAGAGTCTGATTCAAACTCCTTTAACTCAAACTCTATATTCTCAAGTTCCTTTGGTATGACTTCATGTTTAACAACATCTTAAACCTCTCTAGACACCACATCTCGATTGTACACAACCTTCCTTGTTTTCGGGTTCCAAAGCTTGTAACCTTTTAAACCATCCTTATACCCAATAAAGATGCACCTTTCAGATTTATTATCCAACTTGGTCCTTTTCTGCTTTGGAACATGTACATACGCATCACATCCAAATACCCCTAGATGTGAAAGAGAGGTTTTCTTACCAGTCCATACCTCATGTGGAGTCTTATCCTCCAACACTGATGAAGGTGATCTATTAACCAGATAGCATGTAGTCTCCACTACCTCTGCCCAGAATTCTTGTCCTAACTCGGTACCACTGAGCATGCTTCTTGCCTTTTCCATCAGTGTTCTGTTCATTCTTTCTGTAACTCCATTTTGCTGAGGTGTGTATGGAGTAGTCTTCTGCCATGATATACCACACTTCTTATAGAACTCTTAAAATTACTTCTTGCAGAACTCCCCACCATTATCTGTCCTCAGTGCCTTTATCTTCTTCTCTGTCTGGTTTTCCACCAGAGCCTTAAATTCTTTAAATTTTTCAAAGAATTTAGATTTCTTCCTTAAGAAATGTATCCATGTATTCCTTGAGAAGTCATCTATGAATGAAACATAGTACACAGAATTTCCCAGTGATGGAACTGACACAGGTCCAAACACATCACTGTGCACAAGTTCTAATATCTTGTTCGCCCTCTTAGCACCAGAAGGAAAACACACCCGATTCTGCTTCCCATATACACAATTTTCACAAAAATTGAAATTCAAAGAGAAATTAGACATACCTTCTACCATACCATTTCAATGTAGTATCTGAAGGCCCTTCTCTCCAATATGTCCAAGCCTTTGATGCCATAGCATGGTCTTTTCTCCAGAGATAGCTAGGCTTTCCGCTCCACTTTCAGGAACCATAGAACTGTTACACCCATCAATAACAGTGTTGCCTTGTAGCTTGTATAGAGTTCTAGTCCGAACTCCCTACATTAATACCAGTGCTCCCCGAACCATCTTGCAGGCATATTTCTCGAACACTGTATTTACACCTGCATCATCCATCTTGCTTACAGAAATCAGATTTCTGGCCAATGTAGGAATATGCAGAACACCAGGAAGTGTTCTAATCCTTCCACCTTGCAGCTTCAACTTGACCTTTCCACATCCGACGATTCAGGCCTTCCTATCATCCCCTAGGAAGACATCACCACCATCATATTTCTCATACTCACAAAACCACTCCCTATGGGGAGTGAAGTGAAAGGATGCACCTGAGTCAATCAGCCATGACTCATGATCTACATGTGTATTTGAAGAAGAAGCCAAATACACATCCCCACCTTCATCCGAGGTGGTTTTTTCCTCTGTAAAAGGAGCATCATCAGATCCCTTTCCTTTCTCAGGAGCTTTAGATCTGCACTCCCTTTTGCAGTGCCCTTCCTTTCTGCATTTCTAGAATACCTTTACAAACTTTCCAGGAGATTTAGATCTCCCTCTAGATTTAGATCTCCCACTCGAAACCTTATTCTTGTTTATGTTTTGGGACCTTCCTCGTATAGATAAGGCATCTCCATTCCAACCCTCCATATTTCTCTGTCTCATTTCCTTCGACAGCAAGGCTGAGATAATGTCATCAAAATTCAAGGTAGTTGTATTGCTACCTATTGCAATAACCAGACTGTCCCACGAGTCTGGTAGAGAACACAACAAACTAATGCACTTTCTTCATCTGAGATTTTAATATCAACAGATGACAGCTGACTTACCATAGTATTGAAGGCATTCAAATGCTCTATCACCGAGTCTCCATCCTTCATCCTCAGGTTATACAGCTTTTTCCGCAGGAACAACTTATTCACCAGAGACTTATATTGGTACAAAGTCCCAAGTTTTTCCCACAAATTCATCGTCGTAGCTTCCCTAGATACATTCAGAAATATTGAATCTGAGACACACAACCATATTGTGCTCTTAGCCTTCCGATCCAGTTTCTTCCAGTCTTCATCTGACATTACCGTTAGTTTAGTACCTGGATCTACCGCGATCCATTGATCTTTATCCACCAGCAGATCCTCCATCTTGAGCTTCCACAACTCAAAAATCTGACCATTAAATTTCTCGATCTCTATCTTTCCGCCGCTCGCCATCTTCTTTCACCGCAAGAATTGATCCCGTAGATCTCCCACTGAACAGGGTCTACCTCAGGCCCGAGCAAAAAACCCTCAGCAGCAAAGGCATCCCCTTGAAGTCGAAACAGCTCTGATACCAAATGTAGGTTTTAACACTGAACATAAATTATCTACACACGAATATTATAATAGAAAATAAACAATAGAAAGAGCATAAAACATAAAATAGATAAACACAAGGATTTTCCGCTATATCCCAAATCGGGACGACCAACTTGATATTTCATTATATTCCTTTTAGTGTTACAAAAAATATATATACATGTCGAAGCATACATAAACCCTAATCCATTAACCTTGGATTAGAACATAACCGTAGTTCCCTTGATCGGATCTACAAAAATACTAGGGGCCGAAAACCATCGTACCCAAAAACCATGTGCAAAACCATGCACAAAACCATGGGCGCGGACCGCCCACTGTAAATTAAGGACCAAAAAATTTTCACCAGGGCACTGCCCCAGACCTTGACAGGGGGGGCTACCGCCCCCCCTCTGACCCCCCTGTTGCGCCCAGTGCAAAGGGGGGGCTATCACCCCCCCTCTTACCCCCCTGCACATGATTAGTTGTGGAAATAATA